>JAUELE010119860.1:1662-12928 GCA_031471655.1 Diodora aspera
ATGCGTTTAATGAAAAGATAATTATTGGGACAAGCAATCCCTATATCACAGAATCTGAGGTTTCCAGGACAAGTACAAGAGACAAAACAACATCCTTACACGAGTCCCTGTTGACATCCCAACGTAAGCACTCACAAACACAGGATACAATAAAAATTTGATCAACACATCCAGACATTCACACACTGATCAAACTGGTAATTTACAGTGCCAGGTAAATACACACTTTGTTCACGAATAAATCAAAGAATACTGCTCAAGCTTGAGCCAAGCACTTACAACACTATGCACAAAATGTCAATGGATATAATATATGAAGCTATTCTAGATGTAGGCATGGAGAGACTGCTGGCAGGCTGGCAGGCTGGCAGGCTGCCACAGCGTCGAGCATTGTGTCCTATATACATCATCTGTCAAAATAGTGTCCCTAGAAATTCAACAAAAAATCTGCAATAAAAAGTAGCCCATGATTATACATTGGCTGGAGCAGCGACAAGGCAAGCAAGTACAGTGGACTGAAAGAGTGAGGGAGTGATTTAGGGTTTTACATGGTTTTCTGCAATCTTTCAACCACATCACCATGATCTCACCAACATCACGTCGGTGTCGGGGCTCCTGTATCTCTGGGTAGGACTCAAACCACAACTTCCATGGCTGGCAGATTGCTGGTCCGATTCGCTAACCACTGCACCATCCCGCACTCCTCAGACTGAAAGAAGTGAACACAGCAGAACCCAATCTCGTTAATGAATTCACTGGTTCCTCGTGCTTGTGTAAGACACGCACAGCTTGACACCAATGTGAGCAAGGTTGTGATTGGCCGCAGGAGACAACTAATTTCACTGATCGGTCCATTTTGCTTACGGGCATAATAACAGGAGAATGCTGTTGCCTCCTTGAGATGAAACATGCAGTGCAGGTTATTCCACAGGCAACAGTATGCAACCTTAATTGAATGGATGACGTCATTGTGTATAAAGTAATAATCCCTCATCATGGTCTTCCTACAACTAATCCTAGGTGCGCATGTGTTCCTTTCAAGCTTCCACCACAGCATGACGATGATATGTAGACGTTGCCTGCTGTCAAATTCAACATTAGGTCACATGACTGCAGGAAACAGCAAAGGTGATGAATTGTTAAAAAATGCAAAGACCAAAATACATTTCCTCAAAAGTAGCTGCTAACTATACGAATTATGAGAGATGATTTGCCAAATAAAAGAAAAAGTAGTACTTTCTATTGTATTCCTACGATAAACATCACAGAAATGACTTACAAAGACTGTCAAATAGATCCTTAAGAGTTATCTCCCTTTTTAAGGTCAATAAAACCATAACATAGCCATTTACCTGCAGTTCAAATTAACTTCCAAACATTATTGTTTTCATACTGTATGTAGGTATAGATACAGACAGGACAAAATCTGTCCAACGATGTCAACTATAAACTATGTTGTGTTAAATCTGGGTGAAAACCTGACACGATATCCAATTTACAAAGACTAAAACCTGGCTGTACAATTAGTATTAAAATAATACACAGTATAATGTATAAACAGCACATCGTGTGGGTATAATTACAATTGAGGATTCAATATGAATAGACTATCAATATTTGCACGCAGACCACAATCACGGTCAATGTGACGGCTTGGTGATAACTAGGAATAACACTGATGACATCTGAAGAAATTTTCTCAAATAATTTCACTTGGAACACACATCACAAAGTTGTCACAACACGACATATTGAAAAGAGTTTAAAGGGTGATGTTCGGTAGAAATAGTCCAGTGATGATCACAGCTTCTAGAACGTGTGAGCATTTCGACAAACGCCACATCCAAGTGCAAACTCTTCTCCAGTTGGCGGGTGCTGCACGTGAAGCGGGCATTCGTCTCCTTCAAGCTGTTTCCCACGAGCACCTGGTAACAAGAGATCGTGAGAATTAAATACAGTGATTAATGAGATCAGTTTTTAGGGATGGAGGCATTAACTAGTTTTAATGTACAGATTTTGCCTGGTCTTCTGGTGGCAAGTTTTGTTAAGTTTCCAGTGCAATTTTTCAGCCATAATACATCAAAGCTAATTTTGTTCATCATTGTAGAGCACCAGAGATTAACTGAAAGAGTGATTTGGGATTCTACGTGGTTTTCTGCAATCTTTCACCCACATCATCACAGTCTCACCAACATCACGGTGCCGGGGCTCCTGTCTCTCTGGGCTGAAAGAGATATGCCTGGGGGCAAGACAGTGCGATCCCACGCCCCTATTGACAAATAAGCCGGAATGGACTGATCAAAGGATGACGGAAGGAAAGTATAGCAATTTTGAAATGACAACGAAATTTGACAGGTAACCAATGAAGTTCTTATAGTAGTGGTGCTGCATGGTCATATTTGCGCTTCTGCTAAATGAGACGAGCTGCACACAAATTGATCTCTTTGACACATACTCGTCTAGGACCTGGTATTCTACTGAACAATGACATACCTGCCGGACAGCTGGGCAACTCAGACTTGGGGATGTTTGTGACTCTCTGGAAATCGTCGTGACATGGGTTACAGAAGTGCGTGGTTCCGAAGCAGAAGAATACAGCCACTGAACAGCAATACCTGCACTTGTACTCTAAGAAGTCGGTGCCATGCTTGGGGCACATCTGAAACAATGACAATGATGGCATCACTCAAAGACAATCATAACTGACCAATGGAACAATCTCAAAAGTTAAACCGGTGCAAACATCAATATCCATAATCCTCCCATCTCAACGGTTTTATCTAGAAACTGACAAGGTATATGTCTGACAAAGGTTGGTTATCTAGTAGGACTGCAATCTTTTAGCCATGTGTCCACTTTTGCCAATGGAGTGCAGAAGCAAAGCTTGAATCACCAGTGGGGAACTGGATGATGTTGATGTGAAACCTGTGAGTTATGGCTGGTAATGAAGAACCAATGGTGATACCACAATGAGGCAGCACACCATATGATCACAGTATGTAGAAATACCCCTACTGCAGAGAAACATACCAAACCTCTTGCAGAGGGAATCGAACCTCTGACTGTTTGGTCAGAAGGTCGACACTCAACCAACTGAGCTACCTTGCCGCCCTAGATTTGACAAATTCCGAGAATCTTTTTCTGCTGTTGATAGCTATGCTGACACAAATCCTGGTAACAAATAACATGATTGATAATACTGTCATTTGCTACTTGGCAACATGACCTAACAGTGGCTACCCCTGCAACACACAAACTCACTGATTCATCCCTGACATACCTGCGCTCTGGACACGTCTGAGCATCCTCCACAGACCAGCTCCCGTGGATCGTAGTCGTCTCCTCCGCCTGCTTGTTCATCGCATCTAGCCTCTCCACCATAGTAGGCCTGCAGAGAGTTCCCAGTTAAGATTTTTGTAAATATGAGTGCAATGTCAGTGTTGCACCCTCTGATGCGCAAGTTAGAGTCAAACAATTGCCAATTTAATTTCATCCAGTCCTGAAGGACAGCCAATATAACTATATGAAGTAGCGGACACAATCATGTTAAATCATTATCCTTCACTCATTCCATGGACATTAAACTTTTCACAAGAAAAGTGAGTGAGTGATTTTTTATTCAATGTGGTTTTTGGCAATCTTTCAACCATATCACCATGGGACATCTACATCTCATTAGGGAATTCGCAGTATTTGAAACAACCGCCAAGGCTGGCCGAATTACTGGGTCGATGTGCTAACCACTGCGCAATCCTGCACCCCCATACACAAGAAACATTTTGCCTTTGATATTGTATGATATGCATGTAAATCCACTATCTTCTTGCCCTTGTAACATGCATAATATGCATGTAAATCCCTTACCTTCTTGCACTTGTAACACACATAATATGCGTATCTGTCCATGGCATAGCCCGCTGGGTCTCCAAAGAAGCGAGATCCCTGTGTAGTGATGACCTCTGCCTTGTGCAACCCCTCATACTCGAGCCTCATCAGAGCCTTGCGCTTCACGTCTTCAAACAGCTCCCGGATCGGCTCCAACAGAACTTTCAGCACGGGGTGGTCGATATTGTTCTGTATGAGGACAGATGAAACATTGTAATTCTTACAAGTCTTGTCTCTGATGTATTATGTTCATCCATGACTGAACTTGGAATAATACTGACAATAAATTGTTATTTGAGAGTTCAAGGGACACGATCAAAGTTGCATCTCAAACACCCAACAATGGCCATAAATACCGTCAAATCACTCTTTTTATCACAAAACTCTTTTCACAAATATAACACGGGCATCTTAAATTTGTTGGTTGGCGAATAACTACCCTTTATCAAGCACAAGTCATACTGCCCTCCATTTTTTGGCTGAAGTCAAACCCAAACACACATCTGGTGACGTTATCAGCCTCCACTGTGCATTCACCATGTTCTGTAATGTAGCGAATCCACAGTGGTGACCCGGATCCAACTTGTAACATCATCAGAAAGTGTGTGTCGATGCAAGATCTATTTATAGCAACAAGTCATCCTGGGTAATCTCTTTTGTTTATTGCATAAATCTGCTGGAAAACTAGGCGTAAAAAATCGGGAAAGCGTTGTGTGGTATAGAACGACTTGATGAAAAGAACAGGCATGCTTTTAACAGGATGCAACTTTGATCATGTCCCTTTAAGACTACCTAGTCTTGATTATGATGAAAGAGTTGAGCTTTTTGGTAAGCAGGAACCAACTTTCAGTGAAATATAGTTAGCATTTCATGTGTTGATCAGTAACCAAACTCTAACTTCTCTGAAATTTTATGATTCAAGCAGTAAAACTATCTGAAATTTATAATATACCTTGCAAATGGGACAGTGAGAAAATCCGAAAGTGATGCGAGGTCCCATCCACTGCTTTTCCAGGATCATTTTGGCACAATGAAGATGGAACACATGGCCACATTTCAGCTGAAAGGAAGAATATACAATGCATGTCTTGAAATTCCTGCATTCTCATGTAATTACAGCAATGAGATTCAAAAGAATTTAATTTCTTACAATTAAATTTAAAACACCTCGTGTAAAAACTATGAAATTCAATGTAATGAGCATATCATTGGCTAAACTTAATATAGTGCTTAATACACTCAAAATGATTTCAATGTTATCAGCAGTTTTGGTATTTAACGTCAGCTTCGACACTTTTAAGTGGGAAAGACATGCAACTGCCAATTTCCTACCAAGATGGCTGGAGATGCTGCCAGGGCCTCGGTGAAGCAGACCATGCACATATCGTCCGAGTCCTGCTTCAATGGTTTCTGATTTGGCACCTGACATCGATGTAGACACGGCAGACACGGATCCTCGTTCTTGATACCACCACACTGGTGTCCGCAAGGGAGCACTTTTGTACAAGCATTTCGAGCATGCTCCTGAAAAGACATCATTTTAGGTTGTGAAGTAATACACCAGATGCTAAATGAGCTAGTGAGTGATTTGGGGCTTATGCAGTTTTCGGCAATTTCAGCCACATCACCATGGTCTTACCAACATTACGTCGATGTCGGTGTTGGGGTTCTTGTCTCTCTGGACTGAAAGATGCTACATGAACTAAAGTTTTAACCCATCAAAAATTATGAAAGAAAAAAAAAACATGATCGTCAAAACAGTGCAAAGGACAGCTTAAAGTTTTGTGACAGCCCCTAAGCAACATTCTACTTTGCTTCAAAACCCATATTTTTATTTTGCATAGGCCATTTTAATGTCAACCAGGTGGTAACCACATTTCTTCTTACAGTCAAGTCTCAGTAATCTGGACGTCCATAATCCGGAAGTCTCAATTTCCAAACGTTTTTCGTGTGTAACAGTTTTTTCGCTATGTAAATTCTCTGATAAACCGTTTCAACTTGTAACAAAACGGTAAAGAAAACGATTATTTGCTCCATAGTCTGAATGCTTTTCCTTGACCCAATAATTAGACAATCAGTAAATGCCACTTAATCAAATTAGGCAATTACTTACTTTTTTACTTTTGCAATCTACCTTTCTTGATTACTTCGGAAACTAAGATTGAAGTGTGCACCTATTGCTTGTTTTACATAGTGTTGCTGTTTTATCAGTTTGTTAAAGATTTGACTTGTCTTTATTCACTTGAGAAGGGGAATACGTAATTCAATACTGACAGAATATGACCAGAATTCAGTAATCAGGAATTTCGATAAACCGCACAAATTTATGAAAAATGAAAGGATTCGGATAAACGAGGTTCGACTGTATATAGAATTCAGTACATGCAACATAGTTAACAGACACAATGGTAATTGCAGTGGGCTACACCTTTCTCGTCATTTGTTGTATTCTATGACCACATTAGTTGTCTGCAAGTGTGGCGATGGCCGACAAAACCAATCCATGCACGAACAGTAGGCAGGAAGTGGAGGCAAGGGATGACGGTGTGGGGTTACCATGAAGACATGATAATCCTCTCCTAGGAATAAGGCTGAGATCTGTAGGTCTACATCCATGCTACAGGTGTCAGGACGACACACATGGCCACATAAAAATGTAATAACTATACAAAAGCATTGTTGGTATGTATCTAAATTCGGATAATGCTGTTGGTTTGTGTTAGTAATCTTATCTCAGTGGACCTTGTGTCACACAAATAATCATATCATCAAAACCTCATTAGCAAACCACTGTTACTTCAACACTGCAATCATGAAAGAAGGGAGACAACTCAACATACCTGGCAGTCAGGGTCGGAACATACATTTCCGATGGCCAACATCCCTGTGTTGCTTGTCGTACCACAGAATCTACACGTCCCTGGTCCCACAGCCGTGGAGCTCGATACCTTCCCTGTAATATGATATGAAGATAAATAAGAAAGAAATCCAATAACCATCAACCATTTACTTTGAGAAATCATGTGAGGCACAATGACAAACCTTCTATTTGTGCTCTACAGGATTTTCTGAACGGGAGGATTCGATTTTCGATACTAATCGAATAGAAAAATACTCATGGTCTGTACCGGGTTAGAAGAGCAAATATATTTCACTTGAAGCCTGGGCACCTCGGCTTTGAGATGGGATTGAGTTGGGATGGAGTGAGGGGAGGGACTGTTTTGCTCAAAAAATTACCCCCAGAAAAATCAAAAAGAAGAAGGATTTTCACAGCTGTTGCCCAAATCGTGGGCGCATTGTTGCCTGAATTATGAGCAGTTTTTTCTTTCTCCTGAGCAACTGTCCCCATCAACTAACAACACCTGGTAATACGTCTGTGGTTGAAGCTCTCAGAATTTGTATGGAAGTGAAGAAGGTTATGAGATTGGTTTCACCAGACAGGTGATTCAAAACTGCTCTTGTAATTACATCACACCCCTGAAATCTCACCTTACACTCCTTGTTTTCCAAAAGCTGTAAGAGCTTATGAGAGAGGGTCAAGTTCATCAATATCTGTGTTATTCAAAAAGGTAATTAAGACAGCCACTATAGCATTGTAGCATCTCAAACTCTCATAGCTTTAGGAGTATCAAGTTTTAAGTGAGGGCTAGTTCATCAATATCCATGGCAATTACCGGGTATACACAGCCTCTAAAACGGTGCTCTTCAGAGTTCAAGCTCACATTCCTCCCCTTGCAATCCCAGTTTCCCTTGGTTGCTCCCCAATTTTGAATTATACATGCCATTTTTTCACCATTACACTTCTACACTGATAATTCTAGAAACAATTAGCCTCCTCTTCGGCCCTTAAATTTGAAATTCCTCCCCTGGGAACCAAGGACCTCCCATCTGAGAATTACAGCTCTTAAGCATCTGTTGCTGCACTATCGTGATCTCACCTTCTCGGAACTCAACCATGGCCTTGAGTGTCTTGGAATCTGCAAGCGCCATGACCCAGAACAGTTTGGTCCTCCCACATCCCTCGTGCAGATCCACCTTAATGGCTTCCTCCTCCTCCTTGAACACCTGCATCAAGAAACAACAAGAATATAGTCAAACTACAGAACACATCTTGTAACAACTATTGTAAATTAGCACCAATCAAACAATGAATGTCCTGCTTACATGAACGTAAAGCTAAGAAGAAGGCTTGAAAAGGTAATGATCATGAACTGGATAAAACTTGCACTCGGATTGTAATTCCAGGACTCGAAAAATACAAGGTACGTTAAAATTTCCAAAATTCCAACTTAGAAAAATTCAAAAAATGTTGAATGTTACCTTCAATCAAAGATCACTAATTTCCAAAAATTTGAACACATTAAAAAGAAATTATTTTATTTGGTTCTCAATTTTAGAAGTTTTGTAAAATTGTAAACAATCATGGAGACAAAATATCTTCCAAATAAGTGAGTGAGTGAGTGAAATGGTTTTTAACATTGCAGGGGGGCAATATTTCACCCATAGCGCAATGTGATGTGCAAGAGGCGCATCAGGAAAAGGGACAACACACGATCGATAGTAAGAAAGAAAGCAAAAGATCCCCATTTTAGTCGCATTGTACGACAAGCATCGGGTTACTGAGGCTCTATTCTATCTAAGTGTCACCACGTCACTCCCCGAAAACCACACGGGGTCCAAATAAGTGAGTGAGTGAAACGTTGCTTAATTTCGCTGTGGGCAGTATTTCAGCCATAGTGTGATTCACGTAATGTAACATATAAGTTAAAAACTTGACCAACTGCACAAGACAACGCTGAAGTGTAACTAGGTAGTACCTGTCGTTGATGAGACCTGGTGCGATGATGGAGATGAAGATACCGGTCACAGTCCGCACACAGATTCCCACACTCATTGCACAGGATGATTGCAGGGGTTACACCATCGTCGTGGTTGTCACAAGTCGGCTGTGGAAGACATAAAGATTTCATTGAACACAAAGAATGTACACATTCATATCTACATGTACAAACTCAAAACAGAACACTACAACAATATGTCCTTTACACTGCATTAAAATGCACCTGTTTTTAGATCTACAAGAAAGCAGAATCATGAAACTTGACAAGAATGAAAGAGTTTAATATTAATCGCAGTGAGCAATGCTTAACAGATCATGTTTGTTGGATTTATAGTGGGACTCGGCAATCTTTCAGTCCTATGCCCAGTGGGGAGCTGAATGACTTTGATGCAGTGAAACCTGAAAACTAGGGCTGGTACTGACCAACCAATGGTGACACTAAAGGCTGCCAACCATATGATCAGAAGTGCAGCAGAGAAACTATACTGAGCCTCTATGGCGGCAATTGAATTCGCAATCGTTTGGTCAGAAGGCCAATGCTCAACCAACTGAGCTACCGTCCCTCACCTTATGTTGACGTTTCCTAATTTATATTTCATATCAAACAGTGAGTGAGTGAAAAGGATTTTTACATTCCAGGGGGCAATATTTCAGCTATAGCACAATGTGATGTGCTTGGAAAAGGGACAACACAGGATCGATAGTGAGAAAGAGAAAGCAAAAGATGCTCGTTTTAGATGGCTCTTACGGCAAGCATGAGGATACTGGGGTCCTATTCTTTCTAGTGTTTGAACAACACCCCTGGGAATCTCACGAGGTTCACAGAAAACAGAATCTGACGTACCTTCTTTTGCTCTGTAGACTACTTGTCCTAAAGTGTTGCAGACCTCATACTTGTTATTCCGCTCGCAACCCGTCACCGCTGCAGGACAAGAACACAGCAGAATATTTAAACTTTGTGCATAAACAAAAGTGTTTTCAGTTTATACGTAATACCTCAAAGGTCAACTTGAACAAGATCTAATCCAAACAACAACATTAAAGTTTCAACCTGGAGCTCATGGCTCAATAATTAACTGCAACTAAGTTACATTTTAAACCTACACTTCCTGTCAATAAATCCTTATAACAGGCTGTATCCAGTTTCAAGGAATAATGTTAACCTTGGTGACAGTGCTGTAGATGGTCCTGTTGCCAGTGTCAATGATTATGTGATGTTAGTGGCAGCGTTGTCATGTTGGTGGTCTGGTGTTGGTGGGGTCGTAGGTGTTCAGGGTAGTGCTGATAAAGCTGGTCATGGTAGTGTTGGTGATAAAGGTAGGGTGAATGGTAGTCTGGGTTATAGTGATAGTGTTGGTGGTAGTGATGTCAGTTGTATTTAAGGTGGTCACGGTAGTATTGGTGAAAGTGATAGTGTTGGTAATGGTAGAGGCGTTGTTAGTAAAACTTCCAAAATTTTGAAACATTTTGATTGTTATCTTCAGCAGTTTCCAAAAGTTTGAATTTTTAACTTACTTTTTGGTGGCAATTTCTAAAATTTTGAATTCTTTAAACACAACTAAAAGTAATTATCTTTTGCAGTTTGAAATTTCAGACGTTATCTTGGTGATAGCAGTAGTGTTGATGGTCAAAAGGGTGTTGATAGTGATGTTCATAGTGTGAAGTGGCCAAGCTGGTAGTGGTGATACTGATAGGATGGGTGATACTGTTGGTGATGGTGTTACTGGTGATGTTGCAGGTGGTCATGTTAATGACGGAGTTAGGTAAAGGCACTGGTGCCAAATATGATAGATAATTTGAAGATATTGTTGACAATAGTGTATCATGTACTGCAATAAAAAATATATTCACATCCATACCTTCAAATACCTCCTTCTTCTGTTTAACCAGAAGCTGATCAATTCCCACCAGGTACTCCAGACCAGGTGGACATCCAACAGGTACATTTTGACCAGGCTGTGACCATCCAGCTGGACCTGTTGCGGGCACTCCTGAGAACAAGACAGTGAATATGAGCGCCAAAACCAATTGTAAGTCTTAGGCGAAAAGACATACAAATTCTCACTATGTAACTTATTGATACAGTCTGAGTCTGCTGATTGGTACAAAGTTGACCGGTGACCTTCAGGCTCGACAAAGACATACAACTTTATACTGAAGATGAACACCGAGTGATCTGAATTATGTCGCTGCAGGGGAGAGTCTTTTTACTCATACTGTGACATGGTATAGAGGAAGCACACTGAGGGACATGACAGCCCATAAAGAGATTGATAACAAGATGTGTGAAGGCAAGAGATTATCGAGGTCCCATCCCATCCCAGAAACTCAACATGGCCCAAAGATGAAGAAGTTATCATCCATAAAATTTACAAACTCTTTCATCAACTAATCCTCTAAAATGCTCATCCAATGGTGTCAACTACTGTAACTGCACATACCATAACACTATTTACTATTACATAAAGAGCCATGTGAGCATTTGCAAGAGCAGGGTTTTACCTTGGATAATATTATTATGCGCTAATTCCGCACCTGTAA
>JAUELE010119971.1:0-14443 GCA_031471655.1 Diodora aspera
AAGGGATATCTCTTGTATATCCAACGCATTTGTGAATTTATTCAGTTGTCTCTCAAAATCTTGGTATACTTTCTTTTAGACGTCAGTATATTTAAAATAATATTGACAGAAATGAAACAAGGATTAATATCGTTTTATAACTTTTGTCAAATGCTCAGTAATAATTGTTTTAATTGATATACTTTTTGATATAAGAAAAATATGCTAAGCACTTAAAACGGGAATTTCTAATGCATGACTGGTAATGTTTTGATGATTTGTTTAGTTGTCTAATGGTTAAACGTCATTAGTTTACTTTCGGAGTGGAATATAATTTATGCTTTTTGCATGCTGCAATGTGTGTGCATTAAGTCAGGTCGTTTAAAACTGTTTTCGTCTTCTACAACGATGATTTCCGATTGCACGTCGTTAAAACCAATAAATACTTGGCAGGAAAATGTAACTTGAAGTAAAACGTGAATACCATTCTAGAAGACTCCATTTAATGTCAAGATGACGTAAATGGAATCAAATGTCAAACATGTATTCCGCTTACAAGCTTACGTTAAAGTTGGATAAATGCTCCCGAACGCTAAAATAGGTCTGGTGCTATCTGTGTAAAGTAAATAACAAACTGTAAATCATACATGGTGAAAGTGTAGGTCTAACTACATAATGCCGTATTCCCTTAGTCACGACAGATGCAGGCGGATTTATTTTCTACTTTCAAATCGCCAGCGTCATTCCGAACCTTTCTTTGAACGTTTACTGAAGAACGTTCCGTCGATTCCCGAATGTTTTCCGAATATGAGCCGAATGCATTTATTTGCAAGGGTAACGTTTCTGAAGGTTGAAGATTTTCAAGATTCTGTCGGAAAGTTCGGAATGCTTTTAAAATACCTGTTTTGTCACTCGGGGGGTTCCAAAATAAATTAGAATATTCAAGAGGCTGTAAAACCGACAAGCATGCTATATTTTTTGTGTATTATTCGTGGTACATGTATGCAGGCTTACTATAGTTATCGTTCCATAAGTTGTTTTTGGAAACGAAAACACTGAGTTTGACCAGATATCCAACTGTAAGCTACAGCATTAACTACAGCATTTTCGAAAGTGGCGTAAACCGTTTTCTCACTGTTTATATATGGACTAAAATGACGGCATGTTGTGTTGAAGGATATGTGTATTGGAGTTTTGTTTCCCCGGTTAAATATTCATGCTATGTTTATTAGGTTTGAGAAGAGCCTGTTTGCTCCATATTAAAAAATAAAGCTGTACTTTCACGGCTGTATAATCATCATGTAATGCATGGAGAAAGTAAGAAAAGGAAGACGAGATACAGAGACAGATGGAACGTGTGAGAATAAAGATGGAAAGCTAGGATTACGGGAGATGGGATTTGAGTGGGTGAAGACAGTTCATGTGCTAAGCGACAGACAGCCATCACCCACAGAAGGAGAGGGGAAATCACCACCCAAGGTCATAGTTTCTGACTCTTTCTGACTCTTTGTCACTGCTTTCTGACTTGAAAACACTCAGCATAGCTCTATCATCAATTAAAATTTGAAATTCTTTTAGGGGAGGTCCCTGGGACCCCTTTTAGTGGCTTGCCACAATAATTGGGCGTCCCCTAATCAATTTCCTGAAATCTTGCTCCTATCAATAAAAAAACTAATTGAATTAAAAGGTTAATCAACGAAAAGAACACAACGTCAGCAATACTACTACTACTACTATTACTACTAATACTACTACTACAACTACTACTAGTATTAGTACTACTACTACTACTACTACTACTACTAATAATAATAATAATAATAATGGTAATAACTGATCACAGAGTACGATATAACTTTTCTATATTGATATACATTGTTATCAGTTGTGTTCTCAGGAATGTAATGCAGTATACTAATGTGTTTGAAATCTTCGAGACAACGATTTTCCCACGATCATAATCGTCCGTTTATCACATGTACCGTTTGTTTCTGTTGTGTTTGATACCATAGAACTTCCGTTCTCGATTGATAAGGTCTTTGAAATATCGCGGAAATGTATTAGAATTTAGAAATGTGCAAGCCTTTCCCTTATGCCAGAATGTGGGGGGGGGGGGGGGGGGTGAGGGCGCGCCGACTTCGCCCTCTCTCCCTCCCAATCCGCCTATGGATACTATTTGGGTTGGGCATCATCTTGAAGTCGAACCCAAACCCTGAGGGTCGGGCACCAAAAACAATCGAAACTTCGTTAAAACATAGTTTTAAAAAAGAAAGTATCCTTCGCTGTTGACATTCAGTACTGTCCTGATAGATAATGACTTCTTTTCAATAGTTACTTTTTGAAATGCAATCCCTAGTAAAACAAACAAGCCTACTGACACCTTCTTTTACAGCTAAGGAAATCACGACACATACATGACAGAGCTTACCACCATTTGAACAAAACAAACAAATGATTATAAAATCATTTTTTGAAGTAGGAATATGCATTTTATCATCTTTTGATGTTAAAACTCCGGTTCGAAATTAAGAGCAGTCCAAATTGTTTCCCCGCGACTACAAATATCATCTAAACTATTGGCCCTACGTACTTGGAGCTTTGGGCGAATATTTTATGAGTCCACCGAGTTTTGTAATTTTATCGAAACGACATCAATAGGGACATACCTTCCGTTGTCTTTTTGTCTTTAAGATCAAAACATGCTATAAAGGTATAGGCAAAATGAGACATTCGACAAACAATAGTGGGCTAGCTCCTTTTTACAGTTCAAAAGTCCAAAGATTGTTGAAATAACGGACACATCAACGAGTATTTCAGCCTGTACATCACTGAAATGACCTCTTGACCACTATTGGACATATAGAATTTATGGTTAAGTTGAATAATATGGACCTAACTCCAAAATGAGGAATCGTGTTAGACCACTAACGCACTCACTGGCTCAAATGTACACTTTTGCGAAATGCATCATTCTCATCCATTTTTTCCAAACATTTACCCGTTTTCTGTACTTGGTGACTGGTCAGGTTATAGATCTCAGTGATCAAGTTTCTTTCTTATTCACGAATTTAAGTTATTTTGTCCTGTGGGTTAGAGGGTCACTATGCTGTAAATATTAGTTGGATAGTACAGTCTCCCTGGTACAACTTTTACGTGAATTTCATTTATCCCGTTGGACTTCCGAGGACTAATGTGGTGTTACTGAGAATAGGACCCCAGTAACACACTGCTTATCGTACAAGGCAACTTCATTTGGATATTTTAATTTCACTTTTATAGATCTCTTTTATTAACTGCCTTTTCCCTCGGAGTGCACCTTGCACGTCACGTTGCGTTATAGCTGAAATAATTGTCATTGCAACATGAAAGCTCATCTCAGCTCAGCTTAACTCAGCTGAATTACATATATTTTAATACCAGAAGGAAAGTTTCAAATATCCACGATTAAGAGCAACACCCAGTTTATCTGTCGATGTACAATACCTTGATTCTCACATACAATTCTCACTTTAATGATAATCCATGTAATAGTATTCTGCCTCGACTGGTGCGTTACTGGAAGTAAGATTGTTTCATATGGAAAGAGAGACTACTATATTCTACCCCGATTCACTGAATGCCTATATAATTGTTTATGAACGCAATACCATCTAGCTGTGGTATACCATGTATATAATGCCTTTATTGTGTATAACATCTTTGCGTATATTCCTTATTTGTGTTGTGTTCTATCTCCTATCAGTATCTAACTTGGAAGTATTCATGTAGACTGAGTACCCGTCTTGAAAGGCAAAATGGAAATAATGGTTTTCTTATGATACAGGATAGCTGTTGCTTTGGTATGAAATCGATTGACCGGATGCTTACAATTATGTATACTATAAGATGAACCTTTAGAAAGCGTCGTTTTCTTAAAACCTTTTTTGAGGACAATATATAGATATGCCAAAGGAAATTGGACCGTGTTTCAAATCATTTCCAGAAATAGCTTATTTTTTTTAAACCCTAGCAATATCGCTTTTAAAAGGAATAAATTATTTGTTGCATTTATGAAAAATTGTTTCAAGAAGTGAAATAAAATGAATTAAATGCGACTACTTTTGACAATACTAAGATGCCATCTGACCAGATTGTACTCAAGAAAACCCGGACACGGCTGTCTTATCCTACATCTGAAAAGTTTCTCTGTAGGCTTGGCCTGCCTCAAAACTTCACACCACTGAGGAACCTCTGACATTAGTGCCTATACAATTAAACCTGAATTGCCTGAAACTTGGTCTCACGTGCGGCCTGGCTTCGCTCAAGGGGCTATAACGGTTTTCTTGCATGCTTCACTCAACTCTCAAATCTTGCTTCCAGCCAGGATGATTAGATTCTGGCCTCATCGGCGCTACAATCAAGCATTCCCGACTCATGTCTTATTGGAAAAATAAATCAATCTTTATCACTCCCGGCTAATTCTGTACTAGATCAAACTGTGGTGCTAACTTCATCTTCCTCGAGCCCAACCATCGTCTGCTGCACGCAAGCAGACGACATCCTGTGCACGCAACATTTGCGCGTTTTCTGTACGTAATTCACAATGTTCCTAAGACACGAACTACTACAAGACTGTCGTGTGGGATGAACCAGAATCTGAACTGGTACCCAACTCCAATTCGGATGAGTAACCTGGCATTCAAACCCAAATCTACTCACCAACATGCCTTTTCATGGTCATCAAATAATTTTGATTCAGAGTTAACACTAATAGTATATGAACATTTAGTATTTTCCAACAAAAAAAACTGAGCTTCAAATCTTGAGAGAAAATTTGTCAATTAACAGTTTTAATATGAAGACATATCATTTTACTTAATGTGTACACATTATGCATGAAAAATCCTCACATTTCAAGGCACAGTAATTAACATTATTTAGCAGTTTATCAAATATATTGATGAAATATAGTAGGTATCATGTTTTGTATCCGAGTTTATTTGTCATAAAACTACACAGCCATGTCTCACCTGTAATGAGTGTCCGGCGTCCCTTTTAAAACATATTCACATTGCAACAAGTTTGAAAAAATTGTGTCTCAACCTATGACATGATGAAAACCAAATAACAGTAAATCAGCTTCCAAGTATTTATTGAGTGGTTGGTCACCTTTGAGAACTTTGAGTTCTGGTCTTGTATTGCCTTCACACGCATCCTTGAAACGAGTATATTCTCGCATACTGTAAAAGCCAATCATGAAAGCATGATTGTGATGGCATCCTAGTTCAATGTGACAAGACCGAAAGATACAACTTTATCGATGTACGCGTCGTTTTGGTATAAATCCTTATCTTACTTGACACAGACATAAGGATTTTTGTCAAGCGTATCATCTGCAAATGTTGTTATTCTCACATTGTAAACAGTTAGAAGGTCGGAAGCTGTTTTATTTGGTTTATGTCTGTAATATCAATCCATGGTTGCTTTCTACATACCTTTGTAAGTTGCAAGACAGTTGCAAGCTGGTGTCAGACCGAACATGATTAGAGACATTTATGCTGAATTTCAAAAGAAACTATACAAAGGCTGAAAACGATTATTTATTCAATCGAGTGTTGTTTCATCAGCATGCGAACTAAAGCTTCTCCACAAAGAGAGTAACCTTTTTGATAAACAGTAACATAAAGGCAGGGGTTGAAAAAAGATTGAAATAATTTGTCTGTATCGTTTCTTTTAGACTTCAGTATACTTGTGTAAATTACAAGTTTGTAACAGACATAACACCATCAGATAATCTTATAATTCGAAACCTTTCGAGGCTTCTGCTCATTATACAGAGATATGGTACAATAAGAATTGAGATATATACTAAATATAGAGACATACTTGTAGAGCACTTTAACCATCCATCTACTTAGCTAGTCCAAAAAGTCTCTGTTTCTTGCCAGACAACTGATAGTATCTGGTATCTTTGTTAACATCATAGTACACATTGATTGTTTTCTTGAAATATGAATTCCTACCATATCTGATGGAGTCAAAACACAATGGTAAAGTACATGCCCCAAATATTTATCTTTATGTCGACCAGCAAATGTATATATTAGTCGTTCATTTGGATGCGTTGAGATTACCAAAGGGTTTCAAACCCTCACAATCCCCAACACTCCAAAAAAGGTAAAGAAAGGCTTAAAGGCATGGACTTGTTAACTGTTGTGCCAAAAAAGAAAATGGAGAAGAAAATGATTACAACCTCTTGTTTTTGTGATTCTGTTGATAAAAAATTGTCTAACTTCCATGGAGTTGAACTTGGTTTGCTTCCTGTTGAAACAACACTCTTGAAGAATATCTTTGAAAATAGTCAACACTTGTTTGTGTTTATTTCGTCGACTCTGAAAGTCTTGGTATACAATGTAGTTTCTTTCAGATGTCAGTATATTTGAAAATAACCCTTTTCGTTTCCTAGTTCTCGGGATAAAGGATGGAACTGTGAGCTTTAAATGAGATTGTATTTTTCGTTTTTCATTTTGTTTACTTTGTCCAACTCATGGGGGATCATGCGTGACCCATCGGACTTTAGAAATTTAAGGGACAGTCTGTTTGTATTTCTGACAAAGAGAGAAACTCACTCAGACTCGCCTGCAGGCATTTCACGATGACTCACCCACAAGAAGAAAACTATCGAAGAACATCTTGTCACAAAACAATATTACAACCAAATTAGTTTCAAATGCTTCTTCATCAAATATTAACAAGGCCACTGAAATGAAGGTGAGGCGGAATACTTGTCACACATCAAGAATCTTGCCCGGCGTATTGAATTTCGGTCAAATAAGAGAATTCAATACAAATTCAGTATTATGAGTATTAGCACATTCGGGGGGGGGGCGCCTGACACTCATCTACAATCTGACAAGCATAAGGGAAATTTTGTCAATTACTCAATTGTAATAAATTTTCGTGATATTTTAAAGACCTTATCAAGTATTTGTGGAAATACCCACCAAATAATTCTATTACTCTACGAAAAAATACTCTCGTACCCGGATTAGATTTTTATTATATCAAATTATATTATTCATGAAATTGTTTTATAAAGCATCACTTATGTTTAGGGCATTAATATATTTTATTTGGATTTGTCCCTTTAACTTTTGATTCTGAATACAGAATGTATTGTCATTTAATTCTAACATATAGAAGCACAAGATAAATGTTTAACAGTCGAAGCATCATGGTGATTTAGATTTTGACCGTAATGAAAACGCTTAAGAAAAAAACTAACTTTATTTGATTTCGCTTTTTTTATCATGGGTTATATGCCATGACCTTTTTTGAGCATTAGATTATTTAATAACTACTTTATGCAAAGTTCAGAAGTACGACTTATTTGAAATTCAATAAACCATCAAGTAAGCCCAAACGTTATATTCATCAATAAAGAGTAAAGTACTATTTTCCTTGCTTTTAATTAATGAAAAATATTTAAAATGTTGAATTTAAATTCATTTTATTTTGTTGATGAAGAAGATATTAATTTTAAAAGTCAGAAGTGTGGGATTTTGTTTCAACTTGACGATGATGGCAACTTAAATAGACAAACAATGCTGTTCAAGATTGAGTAGGCTACCCTAAATTAGTAACTCGTCGATTGTAGAAGAAAGCAATAGAGTTGAAAACATATTTGACAGATTTGACTTGAATACAAATTTAGAGACAAACTTTCGATTAATTATTTACAGAAATGCCGCCACATAGAAATAAACTGCCCTCATGTGGGACGGAACTGTAGCTTGCAAGATGGCGTAGCGTCGCCGCCATGTTTGGTTGGCGCTCTGTAACAAGATGCTGCTGCAGTGCCCGGATGTCGGAGCAACATGGACTGAGTACATTCAGTAGGGTGTACGATGCGAGCGAATTACAAGCGGCATTAATTATTGAAGAGAATCGTCTTTGCCTCGTGAATCACCTGTTGGTGTTGCTATAGAAACACGAGACTCTTACATCAAGTCTGTCCCTTTCGCTGAAGTTTGTAGACATATAACAATATGTTCCTGCTATCAAACATTCCATATTTTCATATGGTTATGAAACTCTTTACTTGGTACAGGTTTATGTTTCCGGGTTTAAGTATGACAGACGCTGACGTCGGGTATCATCATGCACGGTATTGATCTGTATTGATTTCCTTTACATGTATGTAATAAAGGTCCCCGTTTGTAGAAAGTGCAGCAGTAAAGCTAAACGTATTGTCATATACCACTACAAGTGTATTCCATAGAGTTTCGTTCTGCTTATGAGTCATGACTGTATAAGAGGGTCATGAAGTCTTGAAACACACACACAACTATCAGTGTATGAAATTTTGAAATTTATAAATTACAAAATCGGCATTTAAATAGAAATTGGAAAGAGGCACCGACACTTAATGACACTTAATTCAGATTCTTTAACACTAAATGTATCATGGTGTAACTGATTTTTTATTCCGGACTTGGACATTAAATTTAAGTTCTAGATAAACTGAATTATGCTTATCCAATGTACAAGTAAATGTATTAGAATTCCTTTTATTAAATGCATAAAAATATGTAGATATTCTAAATATTTCCCAAAACCAATATATTCATCGCAGAGGTTTTGTTATCTATTCATTAAAGATAGACGCAGTCTCATTTCATAAAATCTAATTTGATGGCTGCATACTCGAACAAAGTTTACAAATGATGGATGTGATAAAATTTCTTTGTTCTAATAGTATTAGGCGCATGACGTATCGCGAAATTGTTTTGTGAGCAAAATTATAATGATCAATATCATTCCAGAACATATTATTATTCAAATGTACATTTAGTGATACTTCATAAGTTTGTATCACAATCTATTATGTTGGATCTCAAGCAGGTAGCTGATATTCAATTTGAGTACAGTCTTCCTGCCGCACAGAGCTTCCTTTCTAAGGGGTAAATGCAGGTAACAATGAGACATCCTATGTCTACCCTGCTGTGCAGCGAGGGGAACCTGTACGTCCACACTTCCCTCTCATCGTCTCGATGAACTGACGTCTCCTAACACTTCAACCCTCTCGAAATCTTATATTTGCTTTGTACATGCCTCTAGTTCCAACATATGTCAGTCATCCACCCGTATCATAACCCCCGGGCTCACTCGCTTTGCTTTATCACTGCACGCCCTTTGTCGTTGATTGCCAGGGTTCATTTGGTTTGAATGCGGCTGACGGCTACCGGTTGCCATATGCATGCGCCGGCGATTTGTTATTCTATTCGGGCCGCACCGGCACGTGCCTGCACCTACCGGTTTGGCAAATTTGGGGAAAGGGGCGGTCAGATTCCGAGGTTATTGTGTTTCGACCTTCGAGTGCTTGAGTCAATTGAAGAACGAGCTAATATGTTCATTGTTTAGGGCCAACATACAGAACGTGCGAAAGTACCATCATTTATCACATTCGACACCCACCTTTCAAAGCCTTTATGGGGACTTTTTTTTCAATAGGGTTCAATGGTAAACATTGCAATATCCCGCCTGGTTTTATTAAGATTACTTTATCAATGTTCAATGCCAAATATCCCAGTATCCCGCCTGTTGGCATCCAGCAAAGAGGGTGACAACAGAAATAGACTACAATCAAATTTCAAAACGTTCTCTCATTGACACGAAGATTTGCTTCTGTCAAAAGGTCAAAAGTACGTCCCAGCAGTGCTATAAGTGAGATATAAAGTTAAAGGGGGCACAATAAAACGAAAAAAGATTGTTTAAGCCTCAAGTATTTACTTTTATTGAATATTGAGACGTTTCCTTTAGACTAAAATACTTTTTGCCGATTTTGACGCGCGACATGTGTATTAAAACACTACGAAATAGCGAGAAAAGTCAATACCACAATAAAATAACTAATAAACAAATAGTTTCAATTTTATAGTTGTATAGCATTCAAAATACAATCACATACGAACGTAGTACAAGAAAATACACTCACAGACGCACACACACACACACACATACAAAATGAGCACAATGAGAAGAAAACATACCAAACATTGTTTCAATTAAAGAGCTGCACCCTTTACATAGTGCATTTGCTGGGCAGTGTTTCTTGCTCTGAAGAGCCAATGGCGGATCTAACATCGCATCAACAGCAACAAAAATGTCAGCTATGTGGAAAAGGTCGAGTATTTACAATATTCATGGACAAAAACTTTTAGTGTATTTTTAAGCGTCTTGGAAATCTTGATCAAACGATATTTAAATGGTAATTGGCGTTGATGGTATAAGGTGTTGATGAACTATATAAATATAGATACCTCTCCTGGTGAGGAATAGCCAAGAAAACGATTGAGGGTAAAGAACAGACTATTTTCTATTTTGAATAATCTTTAATCAAATATTCTGAACCAGTCTGACGGCAGTATGTATAAAACTAAATATAAGTGCAAACCTTATTGGTGTTGATCAGGTAACCCGGATGTAAATAGAAGACTTTTTATGGTAAATAATAATAATAATAATGATAATAATAATAATAATAATGATTATTATTATTATTATTATTATTATTATTATTATTATTATTATTATTATTATCAAAGTGGAAGCAGCCCCCTTCCAGTAACAAATTAGAGGGTTTTCATGCCCCCACCTCCTATCCTCACGCTTCTCAAGCCTCTCCCTCTGTTGATCAGAGGTATGAGAGCCGTGAGCAACAGGCGTCCCAATAGTCATCGGACAATAGCCAGATCGCGAGTTCGATCCTAGCTAGCGCCGTAACCTTGCACAAAGTACTTCACTCCGCTTGTCCCAGTCGGTAAAACTGAAAATGAGTATTGGCGCTGCATTGTGACGACAAACACTCGCAAAGGCGCAGAAAATCCATGTATCCTTAGATTATTATTGTTACCTAGACAGGCACGTTGAAAGGTGACGAAACGAGATTCAGTTCATGTATCGCTGGAACCATTAACAGGTGCGCGGCGACGATGATTTGGTTGGATCTGTACCGAAAAAGGTCAATGAAATAGATTTTTTTACTTCTTCAGTTATAAACATCTCACACAGAGATCACGATCTATGTAACTAAAAAGTAAGACACATCAAGAGCGGATCCAACAATAATGGGTGGGTGGCAAGCTGGCAAATCTAGGATTCTTTTTCTGGCTACATGGTTGACTTGTAGATGCGATTTCCGGGTTCTGTGTTCAAGATTACAGCGGTATTTTGAGGTGTGTATATTTCGACATTATGCTAAATCGTGGTTTTCTGAAAGTAGGAAGGATATGGTGGGGTGGATGAGTGATTGGAGTTTGGATCTGCGCTCGGACATAAAAATAATCGTTTATCAGGCTCGGATCCGGGGAGGGGGCACTCGGGACACACGTCTCCCTTTACCTCGCCTTAGCTGGTCTTTTTGCTGTTAGCGCCATATCAACATAAAAATATTATGAAATTTCCTGAAATAGACTGAGATTTCGGCATTTTCCATGTTAATTTTTCAAAATTTTCGGGTGAGCAACACGCACACACACACACACACACACCAACGAAATTCTATTTTTCATGGTCTGTGTTGTGTCACTCCTTTCGCACAAATCCTTGATCCACCGCTGGTTTAGGTTGTTAATGCGCTTCAGGCAGAAAAGTTCCTTATTTAAAAAGAACAAGTAAAGCTAACAGGAAACTTACGCACCCGATAAAATAGAGGTTTTAGGTTACTCTCACCTGGTCGGGTGGTCCGAAGCTAACGGTGAACTAAATTATGTTATATCGCTAAATTGCTAATTAAGGAATTATTTGAAAATTTTCACACCGATAACTGAGCAATGAATTTTTACCTGATCGGGATACAAAAGCCCCTGTCTGTGCAGTTCGCTGCATCAGGGGTCGAGATTAATACATTAAGATGTTAAATTCGATAATATGCTTAATTAAAAATCTGTCCACTTCTCCGCTAACTGCCTTTGTGCTGTCTCCACTCTACCTGGGTTCCGGGAGAGGGGGGCAGTAATTGGTCCCGTTTTATTGCGGCGCTCTGTAAGAACAGATGTTTGGCCAGTGTCCGAGAATGACCGAAATGGCTCAATGATTGACATAAACCCTTGTCCATTTTGTTGATCATTATGACCACTTCCGACTTTTACCGTTATTAACTGTAAATATGCAGTCGGTATTTTGTCAAAGAAGATGGCTTGAAAAGAGCATATTGCCCTCGTATAGCACTAATAGGTGTGCCTATGGATTTAATTGACTCTATATGCGTGTGGGTAGTGAATACGTTTGTCATAATTATAAACGATGCTGTTTGATGTGCCGAAACCTGCCCCAATCCGCAGCAAGAGATGCACAGATTCCACCTGTTCAGTTAGTCTTGGATATTGTATCTTAAAATACAGTCAAAGTTATTTTGCAACACAAGTTATTTATGATCTTTGGCTATGTATAGACATTATTCTTACATAAAAGTAATCAGATTAATCCGTTATAGGAAAAAATTGATTTTTTAGAGCTTGGAGCTGCATAGTAGAAAGTCTTGGCCTCTCAAAATGAGATCGGTGCTTCAAATCACGTGATGAGTAAAACGCAGGGGTGGCGCTAGGAATTCCTCGACGTGGGGGCTGAACTCCCCATCAAAGAGTCTGAACTCCCCGACAAATACACATATGTTCAAATAACACAAAAAAATACACACATTTTCGTATATTTTTCCCCGCCGGAGGGGCCAATACGGGGCCCCCCCCCCCCGGCACCATCTCTGGTAAAAAGTATCATCACATGACTTTCAATCGATACAGGATTTTGGGTTGAGGAGGGCGTAAATTCTAATGAAGGTCTGAGGGTCCGAGGTCTAGTTTTTTTTTAGAGAGCAGTACATGTATATGTAATGTACAGTAGTTAGTGGTATTTGAAATGTTACTTACAGAAAGTGCATTATAATTGAGCAATTTCAAGATTTTGCTTCACGTTTTCCATATTTGGGTGGGGCACACACAGGCTCAGCTCCCCTCCGCTCCCCCTCCCCTGTACATTAGACTACGAATCACTGATAATGAATGATGTGCTATACCCGAAGTCATTGAAAATGATGTGCTATGTCCGATGTCAATGGAAATGATGTGCTATACCCGAAGTCAATGGAAATAATGGACTGTATTCGAAGTAATTGATAGCGCAGTAAAATTGAAACGTTTGTCTCAATATTTACAAATATTTGTTTTATTAGGTCTCCATCTTTAACTATGAAGAAATATTATAAAGTTGTGGGGTAATAACAAACTATAAAGTGAATGTAAACATTGAAAAAAACTTTGACTTGGTGAAATTCAATAAAAATAAAATAATCAGGGTGCGCTAAATAATAATAATAATAATAATAATAATCCAGAAGTTAAAAAAAAATCAAGTTTAAACATATTTCTTTGAAAGCTCGAGATAATTATGTATTACTGAATTATTATTTGATAAACGTCGCCGTCTTGAATCTGACTTAAGGATAAGATTTGGAGATAACGGAAACAGGAGATCAGATTTTCGTGTTCCTTACCCTCTCATCATTAGATCAATTAACGGGACGTGTGAGGTGATCACAAAGAAGTATTGTAAATGTTTCAGATTTCCTGGATCAGATCAATTCACCGCACGCTGGGAGAACCTCGCTGTGTCAACACACTCTGTTACTTCAATCACTCATATCAAATTGACACAAGCCTGTTATTACAGCTCGTAATGTGTTACAAGAAATAATGATTTTCAAATTAAACTCAATAGTATCTTATCCATGATCACGTCCCTCTGCTCCTCGATCGACGTATTTGGTTTGTTAATTAAGATTCATAATTAATCTTTCTTGAAGGCCATTTTTAACAACCTAATTACAAGACACGGTTAATTAACCTTTCAAATTCAAAGAATAAATTTGACCCTAAGTAGCTGTGTTCCCGTGGCTCCTGTTTTCGTCGCCTTCAAATCTCTTTATCTCCACGCGCGGATCAGAGCATATGCCATCGCGCTCGGGTGGTTCCGTGAAGGCCAGAAACTGCTATTGCCTGAGGTCGCAAAAATTAACCCAAATGTTCACAAGTAAAGTTTCCCAATTAAATGCTAGTGGTAAGTTGTGTTGAAGTTAGTTCACGTGTAAAGAGGAAATTAATTCTGTATAAGTGAGAGAAGGCAGTGTTATTGCACATATGGTCACGTGTTTATAACGGGTTTATGTTACATCTGATCAGTGAACCAATCGGAACAGGTGTTGATGTAGATCTAATTTACTTGCGGGACTTTGCACCCAGGGAGTTACAGGCCCGGATCAAAGGGTGGGGGCGGCACAGGGGCACGTGCCCACCCACCTTTAGGTCGCCCTTAAAATTGTGTTTATGTTAGCAGCAAATCAACCTCTTAAATATATTGACGTCCAAAAGAAAGTATACCAAATGATTTCAATTATTTTCCCTTACGTCTTTATGCCATAGTTGATCAA
>JAUELE010120081.1:0-14441 GCA_031471655.1 Diodora aspera
CATTGAGGGGGGGGGGGGTGAAATCTGACTATGAAGGGGAAATCTGACTATATAGCCAATCTTCCCCGGGGGAAAGATGGCTATATAGTAGGATTTCCGGGGGGAAAGATGGCTATGGGGCAAATTCTACTACGTGTATATGACACCGGAACTAGGTTGAACATTACTGTATTAGCCTTCAGCGACTCTACCCAGCGTTTCACACTCTAAATTCCATCTCGTATAGAACGTACTCAGACTGTTGAAAACCATTTGGAACTAGTTTTTGTTTTCAACCCAGTCTTGAAGAATAGAAATCGATATCTGTGTCTTAACATTATTTCATTCAAACATTGAAGTTCAAAGACTGAGATCAAATTCTACAAACGGCATATAATTATTATGAAATTAGTAATGTTAATAATGATGTCATTTGACATAAAGAGTATATATGTCTAAATTATAAATTTAAAGTGTAACAGAAACAAAAGTTGCTTACCAACATTATAAACACTTGTTCAAAAGTACACGAACAGACTACCCAAATATAAACAAACCAATTTATACTCATGTTTCGAACCAGGAAATGAATTATTAACAGTTGCGTTCACAGTGTTAACAGAAAACAATATATGCTTACGTCCAAAAGAAACAATACCAAAAAACCAACCCTATCATATGTGATTTTGTGTCACTGTTTTGGAAACAGGTCTTTGGTGTGGTTGATTGTCATTTAGTTCCGTCATGCTAAAACATTAGCGCTCTCTATAACATAATATATAGCATACGTTTGTTTTTCTTATGTCGTATTTCAAAGTCCGGGTATCATTTCCTTTTAAAGTCCGTGTACATTTGACCTTGCTCAAGGAGTCAGATAACAATAGCATTTGTCCATTAACAGTATTCTTACAATCTGGGAATTTTGTGGTACTTTAAGGTGGACACGTGGTCAAATTCAGTGTTTTCGTTTCAAAAACCAATATTGGGAACGATAAATAAAGGTTAAAATATGTAAATATCACGACGAATGAACTCAAGGTACACCGAGTGTGTTACTTTTCACCTCGTGAAAGACAACCGATCCCCTTTTAAGACCACTGTTTCTTAAATGGCGAAATGAATGCATTCCGCATTTTCCGATAGAATTTTCATAATTTTAGTAAACATGCGGAATAATTGTACTTGCACATAAATGCATTCGACTCATACTCGGAAAGCATTCGGAAATCGACGGAAAAAAATCTTCGGAGAAAGGTTCTGAATTAGGCCAGGGAGTTTCTACACACAGGGAGAGGAAACTCCCCTTAATTGCGGTAGAGCAGTGTCCGTTTCTTTGCGCAGGCGTCGGTTCCTGTTCAGGCTGTTAGCTTCGCTTGCTCTTGTTTTGAGAGGACGTCTTTGAATTTGTACTGTCTGTGAAGAAGAATCGCTATGGCAAGTTAATAAAATAATCATAACGGTAAGAAATATTGTCGGTGATCATGAAATCCGCATCTGTGGTGAAAATATCGATCTTGGCTTCCTGAAAACTCTAGCCGTCGGTAATCAGTGAGTCTTCCAGCCAAAGTTACATGGTATTGTTGTACATGTACTTCTAACTCCAAATTTGTCACAAATCTAAAAATGTAACATTGACATTTTTACATTTTTGAAAATAGGCTGTAACGTAAAATGTAACACTATAAATTATAGATTGGGTGAATAATATATGGTGTCAATATTAATATAGGCGCTGTAAGAGTAAGAATTTGTAACAGGTTCAGCTGCAGAAAGTATCTGTTCCTGTTTGGATAATTATAACATCGCTGCAGCGAAATTACTACAAAGAGCAAATTTTGCAAAAAACTATTTTAAAAAAGACTGTTAAACTGACGGTGTTCGATCATGATTTACGTCTGTCAACCTTTCGCAAGTACATGTCTCGTAACACTTGAGTGATCGGTTGATAGATCTCAGTTGATTGCTTGATTAATCGATCTCCAAATATTGATTGGTCGATCACTTGATGAATGGATTTATTGATCAATCGATGTATTAACCATCGATTATTGATCGATACTTAATTGAATGATTAATTGATAGATTGAGTGGTGTATCGATTGATTATGGATCGATATATCTCAATCGATGAGTGATTCAATAAATATTGATCGATCGATTAATTATTGATTAATTGATCAAACAAAAGATCTCACTTGATCGATCAATGACTAGATTTATTGATTGATCGACCAATTATTGACTGATCGATCGATTATTTATTGATTAATCAATTGATTGAGTAAGCAGTCCAATATCATTGTCACATACATCGAGTGGTACTCGATCGATCGATCAATAAATATGTCAACCATTCAATAAATCAATCCATCGATTGATTAATCAATCAGTCAAGCATTGAATGAATGAAATAATCCATTGATTGATGGATCGATCAATGGATTGATTGTTCGTTCAATGGATCGTTGAGATACAAGCCGACATACATACATACAGACAGACATTCATATGATGTTCGACTCGATGACCGAATCCCACAACAATACTTGTACACTATGCAGGAGAGCCAATATGCAGGAAAAATAATGCATTCATTCTACCCAACGACAAAGTAAAAAGTTTGTCAAATTCAACTTTGTCAGATAAATTTGATCGTTGGGACAGGGTTTAAAGTACTGAAGTATCATTATTCATATTGTTACATTTTTCGTTACAGCTTATTTCGAAAAATGTAACAAATTTATATTTTGTTACATTTTACGTGTTACTGGCACGTAAATCGTAACAAAATCAAATTTAATGTTGCATTTTTCGCACTTGTTACATTTCACGTTGTATCAATGGTGTTAACATTTGATAACAAACAGTTCGTTAATGACTTCATGAGAAGGGTCTGCGAGCACGAAGACCCTGTATTCGAATTCCCCGAATTCGAACTCGTGCTCCCCATAGAGCACGTTTAGAATGGGCTAGAGACATAGGCGTATGAAGGGGTGGGGGTGACAGTGGCCTTCTTGCCCGAAAAATGACCACCAAATAAAACCGAGAAGCAAAACAAACAAAACACTTTGACAGTGCCGTGCCAGAATCTTGGGGCCTTGACACCCGAATTCTGAGCATTGAGCACACATGGAACCTGTTTCAGCAAGCGTATCAAATCGCGTGGTTCAGCCAAACACCAAACAGGAACATGGAGCGGCACTTGCGGAGGAATGGAACCGTCTTCCTCAGCAGCAGATTCAACGTCTCATTGCCTGTATGAGAAGACGGTGTCAAGCTGCGGTTCGAGATAGAGGCTCCCATACACGCTACCGATGCCATAATTGTAACATTGAGACATTGACACCTTTTCCCAAACAAACGTGTCCTCAGATTTGACCCCAAAAGGCTGCCATAGATGTTCTCCACAAAATCCTGTCCTGTTCAGAACAAACATTAATTATAGACCTCCGTGACTAGTTGTGTTATTAATGTCGGTTTATATCCTGAATACACTACATGGTCCCTGGCAAATGTTGAACGCTGTATATTAAACCAATGTCTTCATGTCAGCCCCGGACTCGTTCTTTGTTTCAGGGTTCGGCTTGAGCTTGGCTCATTTCGCATCATTTACGACTGTGAACATTGTACTGACAGAGCGGAAAGGTCTTGGAGTTTCCATTATTAGCGCCGGATCCGGGACAGGCGGTGTCCTTTCGCCACTGTTTAACGCATGGTTACTGGAGATGTACGGATGGCGAGGTGCTTTCATGGTTTTTGGAGCTTTAGTTTTCAACTTGGTGCTTCTTGGACTCATTGTTCGCGTCTTCACAGAGTCCATTTCAATGCTGGAGACACGATCAGCAGGTTTCAGCATCGTAAAAAGTGCTCGTGTGTTCAGAAATATACCTTACATGATGCTGGTCACATGCTCTGTCCCTGTGTTCATATGCGCCATTGCACAGCTGCTGTTTGTGGTGGACGTCGTGAATGGCAGGGGATACACTATACAGACCGCTTCTTTTGTCCTGACTACCTTCACTGCGGCCAATATTATTGGGAGTCTGTTTGGAGGATGTCTCAGTTCAACACTGCACATCTCAGGGCTGCTTTTAGCGGGACTAGCATGTATTTGTTGCAGCATCGGGATTCTGTTGTTTGCTTTCGTGGACACACTGCCATTGCTAATTGTGTTTGCTGGATTGGCAGGAAATGGTTTTGGAATGTTCACATTTGCAGGGCCCTTGGCTTTGACACTGATTTGCAAGGCGGAACAGTTTGCTGATGCCCTTTCGTTCATGTTTGGCATAACTGGGTTGGCGGACATTGCTGCAGGACCATTTGGCGGTAAGTACTGAAACATTGAAGCTGGATATGTGGTATAACGCAGTGTTTCCTTTTCAAAAACGAACATTGGAAACGACAAATATATTTCAAAATATTACATATCATGACTGATCCACTCAACATACAATGCGTCTGTTATATGTTCACCTCTTGAAAGACACAGATCTCTTTTAACGTCCCCGAGTCTTAAGAGGCAAAATAATGCATTCCGAATTCACCGGCAGAATTGTGATTTTATTTTTCTTAAACCATCGAACACGTTGCACTTGCGATTAAATGCATTTGGCTCATACTAGGAAAGCATTTGAAAATCGAGGGAACCTTCTTTGAAAAACACTCAGACAAAGGTTCGGAATGAGGTTGGAATATTTGAAAGCAGAAAATAAATCTGGAATACAGCGTTATGTAATTAGGCACACACTTTTACAATGTAGGATTTACAGTTTGTTATTTATTTAACACATGTAGCATCAAACCTATTTCGCGTTCGGGGGCACCTATCCAGCTTTAACAAGAGACAGCTTAACTTAACTTTATAAGAGAGTATGATATTCCCGAGAGTAACTTTGTGCATTCACCTTAATGAATGTAATGACGATTATGTTTTTTGTTGGTTTAGGTGCAATCCGCGACTTGACAGGGAACTACCTTATGATGTTCTATATATCAGCGGGAGTAGTTGCAACAGCGGGTGTTTGCTTCATTCTCACCAGCTTACTCATGAAAAACAACGGCGTCTGTGATAAAGAGTCGGACTTAAATAGACAGTGATTGTTGGAACATTATGTGCTGAGGATAAAAAGAAATACGTGAACCGGTGCTTCAGATAATGTTTCCATGCCAATAAGTAGTCTTTGTACTCCTACTTTTCCACAGAGAAGAGTACAGTGATGTTTGAAGGAGTACTGAGTACGTAAACATATACACAAACATTTGAAAACTGTTATCAGTATTGCCTAATCCTCCAGAAAAAGTTATTGAGGAGTTGAATGCAATTTTCTTTAAATTTTTATGGAACAACAAACGGGTAAAACTTAAACGTTGTAATATGACTAGGAATTTTGATGACGGTGGCTGTAGAGTGCTTGATATTAGTGCCTTTGCTGAAACAATGAAACTCTCTTACCTAAGAAGATACTGTTTAGCTTCATACTCAAAAGGCGAATCATCTTTATCTTGTTTTGACACGTCATTACTATCTAAAACTGGTGCCAATCGTGTATCGTGGATGAAGTATAGATAACTCAACCCCTTTTGGATCGATACTTTAAAGGTGTGGAGTAAGTTCAGGAACAAAATAGGAAACGATGTGATGCATACTTTTGAGAACTTCGATATACTCTCACAGTCTCTGTGACTAAGTCATAACATGTCTGATCCCTCATTCATTATTCAGGACTGGATAAAAAAATGTGTATTATTGATCAAAGAGTATATGTAATGCAGATGGTTTCAAAACCTTTGAATCGCTACAAAACGATTTCAAGATACATTGGCCAAACTATACTAACTCTTGTCATAACTTCTTATTAAAAGTGAACATGCCTATAGCATTGAGATATTCATTAAATGACAACAAATGAGATAGAAACTTTTATGATGTATTGAATTGATTAAGTCTAATTCAAGAGGAAAAACATTTTAACAGAACAAGACATCAGTTGGAAATATGCGTTTATACAATACAGGAAATGAAATAGGAATACAGAATTGCTCGAGTTCAGTTTAAATTTATTCATAATAGAATAGTTGTAGAAAGATATAATACTTTGTTTGGTTTCAAGTCACATATGAAATTGCAAAATCTTTTCTAATAGTCAAATATCATATCATATAGTCAAGTATCCAGTAGAAATAACACTGTACCAAATATAGAGACTATCATTAAGAATATAAAAGAAATGTACCACATTGAGCATACTATTGAAAAAGTGAGCAATACTATTTCTCAGTTTGAGAAAAAATGGTCCTGTATCAAGATGTGAAAGAAAACTGTCATAAACTGTAAGATATCACCTATATGTTGTATTTCTATACAAACTGTGTCGCTGTACAAATTGAATTTCTTTAGAAGCTTTGCTTTTTGTACAAAGTGTGATTATATACAGTACAAATTTATACTGCCATGCCCTTGGGGAAAATAAAGAGATTTTTTTTTAAACTTATCAGAATTTGATTGTGATAGAATGGCATGTAGGATATAGTACTGTCAATTGGCTGACTTGAAATGTTTGGGTTTGTAGATTTGCTGCAGTTTGCCCTTTCGATGCTTTCACTAACGCTAGGAACAGTCATTAGACTGTAGCTCAGGTCCGAGCAGACAAGAATAGTTACTTATGAGGTCCCAGCAGACAAGAATAGTTACTTACATATTTGGCTTTGTCTTGAGTCTGTTACAAGCGAGCATAGGCGTATGGGCACCCTCGGTGTTCGGGGGCCAGTGACCTGCTTGCCCGAAAAATGCCCCCTCCCCCGTAAAACCGAAATTGGGGCGTTGGCGAAATATGAAATGTAGTTGAACCCAGACGCGACGCCAGGAATTCCCAGCCACGGGTCCCCGACAAGGGGTCTGAAATCCCTGACAAACACACAAGTTTTCAAATAACACCATAAAATACACACATTTTCTCCGAAATTTTCCCCGCCGAATGGCTATATTTTTCCCCGACGGGGAGGGAGGCTACAGCCACCCCTGGTTGAACGGGATTGAGGTGGCAGGGACGAATCTAGGATTTTGTGAAACCTAGTGCCAGAAGAAAAGTGAAGATCTTTGTGTAGGTGGGTTCGTGGAAATGTTAATTTATAGAAATTTATCTATTTCGTGGATCTATTTCCAAAGACTTACAAGAAAATGTAACAGCGCCATCTGCAAATGATACCAAAATTAAATCTCATGGACTTCGTAACAAAAATTCCAAGTAAACACTCTGTAAATACACAAGTTCATCAAAAAGGCTAAATTACACAGGACAAAGTACACATCCCTTACGAACAACTAATGATATCTTAAAACAGCTTGTTATACTCTCCTGAACATCTGAGTATTAGTACATGTCCAAAACAAAATATTAAAAACTTTGCTATCACATTTGTTCTGTATTTAACACATACAGTATGTTCCTATTAACAAATTTAGATGCCTTTTTTTGAATCAATAAATGACAATAACATCTACCCCTTTTGTTTACAACCTTAATTACTACAACGAGAATGTAAAGAAAACTATACGAGATGTCAAAAGGTTTGAGCTTAAAATGGATCGAGTTGAAATTGTTCTACTAGGTATCTTTATTTTCCAACATTATCCCCTTGTAGTGCAATACACTTATTCCACCGGTTCTGTCAGTCACTTATCTTTTGTCTGTATAAGGTCACATCCTCTTCCCCGCGCTATTGCAACTCGGTTGCTGTGAATAGGCGCATTGACCCGATGACGTCACATTTTGCCACGCCATTTTTCTTTAATAGACTGGCGCACTTTCCCCAGTAAATTGCCATAATATTCTCCATTCATTTTAGTTTCAGGTTGAAGGTAAGCAATATGAATTACAACTCTACTGTCCCAAAATATAGTGGCCACGATCTGTTTGATCAACCTTGAGACTTTGAACTTCTTTGTTCTTGGAGACTTGGCATTCTTCCATTCCATTGATTGCTGTTTGTTCTCTGGGTCATAGTGATAGATCCAGGTTTCATCACAGATGATTATTCTAATTAAATTCATCTGTGTTGGTATTGTACCTGGTTAACAGAGCATAACCAATAGTCACCCGTGAGAGGTTCGTTCGTCTGAAAGCATTCGCAGCACCCATCTTGCACATACCTTTGACATATGAAGATGTTTATGAAGAATGGTTTCTATAGAACCATGTGGGAGATTTCAACATACATCACAACGATGAGATGAATCATCTGGTTAGGAGGTTTACTAGTCTTCTGAGCTCCCCCAGCCTCATTCAACACGTTGACGTTGCAATCCATAAATCTGGGAACATACTTGACTGGGTTGTAAATGGTGTCACTGTTCAAGACATGCTCATGTGGGATCATTTTCCAATATTCTTTACAATGAATGTACGAGGAGCAATACTCACACAAGGAACTGCAGAGATATCCAAAGCATCAATCAGCAGCAATTTCATTTGGACCTGCTCAACTCAACTGGTGTGTGATCCTCCTGCAGATGTAGATGGCACAACTCTATAATGACACCATTTCTGATCTTCGTAACTAACATGCTCCTGTTGTAAATATAAACGTCAAGGTTCGATGCAATACTACTTGGTATTGTAATGATGTTCATGAAGCTAAGTGGGCTCGTCGAAGAGCTGAGCGTTAATGCCGTAAACACCGCCTGGCAGTTTATCGCCAAATTTATAAAGCGGCGCGAAATAGCGTTACAACCGTTATTCGTCATTGCAAGAGAAACCACTGTCTACAACAACTAAGGCTTATCAGTGCTAACCCCAAAAGGTCCCAGTTTCGTGGGTAGTTGATACTAAGCTTGCAAAGCATGGCAACGCTGAAGATCTTGCGAATAGTTTGAATCAGTTCTTCGCTGACAAGATTGTTGTCATTAGAGAGGAACTAGAACAAACGGATGTATCACTAGAAGTTGCCTTGGAAATGGATACCGAATTTGTTGGTGAACTATTGACAGAATATGCTCCATTCTTAGACAGTGGAGTACTCAAAATTATTCATTCATCTAAGGCAACAACCTGTGGATATATGGATGTACTGCTTCCCTGTGTGACAGACATTATAAACAAAAGTCTGGCCAGTGGCAGATTTCCAGCCATTTTCAAGAATGCAATTGTTAAACCGTTATTGAAAAACGATGACTTGAATAAGGATAAGTTCAAGAATTATCGTACCTAGCTGCAAATCATCTTTTAGATCAACTTCAATCGGCGTATAGGCAATTTCACTGTACAGAAACTGCCATGGTCCGCATCCTCAATGATCTACCGTGGACCGTTGATGATGGTAATCTAACAGCACTAGTCCTACTGGATTTATCCCCAGCCTTCGGCACTATTGAGCATAACCTCCTCCTGGATAGGCTTAGACATCAGTTTGAAGTTGTAGGAAGTGCACTTCAGTGGATAGTATCCTATGTTCTGAAAAGACAACAGTTTGTGATGATCGAAAATGTGAAATCCAGAGCAGCTGATCTCCAGTTTGGGGTTTCCCAGGGCTCTGTTATAGGCACTATACTGTTTGTCATGTACACCACTACCACAACCTGTATATACTCATCAGATAACACAGTCTCCTACATCACTCATATGCAGATGACTGTCAGGTTTACAATATACTCAATACTCTGTCTCTAAGGGAAGCTTTGGCTTTCAGAACTGACTGTGTAGATTCATTGAGAGTTAGGATGTCTGCAAATAGATTGAAACTCAATCCCCCCAAAACTGAAGCATTACTCTTGGGTTCCAAGAGACACCTTGCAAAGACAGGTGTGCATTCGCTAATCGTAGCTGGCTTTAATATTCCAATGTCAAACTCCGTGAAAAGTTTTGGGGTACACATTGATCCATCACTCGCAATGGACAGCTAGATCAACAATCTCTGCAGGAACTGCTATTTTCATTTGAAATCAATTGTGAATATCAGACCTCTCATTACGACAGAAGCCGCTCACCCACTAGTTCGGTCCTTAGTGTTGAGTAGGATTGATTATTGTAACTCCCTTTATGCTGGAATCACTGACACACTGGTTGACGTCATGTGACAACCACAACACGCCACCAGCCAATGAACATCGTCATTTTTGTCACATGTATTTAACCCGCGACGTCATCAGGTCACAAGCTCATTTGCATCTCGTTCAAGATGGACGCCGCTGGATGCGATTTTCGGTAATTTTCAATAACTCAGCGTAATATGTTCCTGTGTTTTTATTTCTTGGTGATTTATAGCCTATGAGCAAAACACCACCGGAAACCCAGAATATGGTGGCCATGACCTTGCCAGCAGATGGCTGTGTACAAAACTTCTTGTGTGCTAGAGAATGCTGATGCTTGTGTTGTCTCCGGGTCTCGGTGATGAATCCATGTTTCATCCCCAGTTACTAGAACTATGTGAATGAAAGTTTTCGTTAAAAGTTTCCAGTAGCTCTCAACTAGATTGGTTGGTGCTTATCGTGGTAATTTAAGTTTTGGAGGACCCATGGTGCCGATACTTTGGACATTGCCAAATTTTCATGAATGATTGTGTAAACACCTTCATGAGAAATGTCACACTCTATTGCTATCTCATCCACCTTTATTGAGCGATCATTCATTATCAAGCCCTGTACTCGATTGATCATCTCATCTGTGATGACATTAGATGGTCTACTTGAACTCGGCTGCCCACTTTGCTACTGTGGAGTATTAAGCCTTTAAGGGGCATCTTTGCCGTATACAACAGCCATACATTTGTGTATGTCCGTTGCGTTAACACCTGTATAAATTTATAAATAACTGCTGTCTACTCAGTTTTCTTGCTTTCCATGATTTTGCTCGTTTGATGCTCTTATACAAAGTTACGAACGTTTTTCCAACACTGAAATTGTGGATATACTAATGAATGGTTTCTCTAACCAATGCACACAATGTTAAAATTTTAGTCCATGATGTGACATGAAATTCTATGAACTTTTTGACTGCCCGTCTTAGGTTGGTCGTCACTGTCAATCTTTCAAGAAACAGGCACTGTGTCCAAACCAGCATTTTCCCCGGTCCCACATTTTACCGGTTTAGACACTGTAAATGTATGTTGTGATTCCACAAGATTTTGACAACCACAAACCCTCAGTTCTCAGCACAATTGTGACATTTTGTTCAACATCAACGACATTGAAATTCTGCCTTAAAAACGAACACATCTTTGAAGTCTTTGTTCCAGTGATTGCTCCAGACAGTCATGCATGGCTGAAATATTGCTGACAGCAATGTGAAAATCCATGTTTCTATCTCGTCATATTGATTAAATACCGTCAAACAGGTTATGCATAGCTCTGTAGTTTGAATAAAGCTCTGGACTATTGTTTACTGTAGTGTCCAGCTGTTCATATACATCTCGCCATCTGTTGTGTATATATGACATATGTATATATAATCTATTTATATATAGACAGATGATAGTGCAGTCATTGTTTGCACTCTTTGATTGGTTGACGCTGAATGGTTTATGGTTGTGCTGAATCTGTAGATGATGTAAGACCGGTATGGCACAGTAAATGAGCCTTGTGCACCTCTCTGCAATTAAAATTGACGTTGAGTTGAACAAGGAAAATCTCCAGTGTGCGGTGGTGCGTGACTACAATTTTCAGTCGTAGACAACCAGTTGCAGAAATCGAACATGACTCAAATTGTTTGTTCTTTCATGTGCAATGCATTGTGACTGCAGTTTCGAGAGATTTTTCCACTTAACGAATCAACACCCACTCATGTAACAAATGCGCCAAATTGGAATGGAGAAATGCAGATGTTGTTGTTAAAATGTGACAACACCGCCCATGTTTGTACGAGCAATCAGATCGCTGGTTCGTTTCTTGTAGACCCACAGCAGAGCAAGTGCTTTAAAATACCAGAAATTTTCAGAATTGCAAGTCTGCACTAGACTTCAGTGTATCTGTCCAGTTATCTAGCAGGGTTTGAATCCTGCTTTGGTATGCTCTTTCAACCAGGAGATTGAACCTAGCTGTTGGCATATAATTGGAGGTGCCACTGTGATGATATAGCTGAAACAAAAGCCAAATTAAATTGAAAATCACTCTTTATCAGGAGTTGCTGGAGTGGAAACATAGATCTGATTCCGTTCTCTTTGATACAACTCCACACATGAAACTGATGATGTGCCATCCTAGTGATATAGCTGAAAGCAGCATTAATTTAAAAACCGTGGTCAGACTGTGATCTTCAGCTTTGTGTCATTTCATTACCATATTCAACATTATAAGTGCCCTGGGTGCTAACAACTTTAGAATGAAAGGGAATGGTCCCCTGATGCCCGCCCGGTAAAGGGGATTTTATCAACATACTACATTGTACAAAACAAATAGATGTATGCAGACAACACATATCTTTTCTGGCAGGTACCCCTTAGCGACCCCTGGCTGGGATCGCTAAAACCTATGTTTGCTATGGCAGGTGATTCTGTCTCTAGATTGACTACACCCTATCACGAAAATATATTATAGTCACTATCCAGGGCCAGAATTTTCAGTTTACTGTGCAATGTGGTTGAGATATTATTCACATCCTCATCAAAATACAATCAGTTGAATCTATTATTCCAATGTTTTGACAATTAATTTTCTATTTTGCAGACATCAAGCTGAGCCCCACTTACAAACTGTATAACTGGTCTACATTACCAATATTTTTTGGAATGGTCACATCTTCGTATGAAGGTGCTGGCATGGTATGTATGATGTAGATTACTTATTGGTTCTTGTTGTGATGATGATGATGATGATTGAGGAATATTTTGGATTTTGTGGCTTGGCAATTTTTCAGCCATATCATCACAATGTCACCTACATCATGTCGGGTCAGGGTTCAATCTCCGGGCTGCAAGAGAGGTGCCTGGGAGAAATTTGAAAACATAACCACATTTCTTTTATAAATGACCCCGTGGGACATCCGGGGAGTGACGTGGTGTCACTTAGATAGAATAGGGCCTCAGTAACCCAATGCTTGTCGTATAGGGCGACTAAAATGGGGATCTTTGGCTTTCTTTCTTTCTATCGATCCTGTGTTGTCCTTTTTCCTGATGTGCCTCTTGCACATCACATTGCGCTATGGCTGAAATATTGCCCCCTGCAATGTAAAAATCCATTTCATTCACTCCTCAAATATACCTTAAAAAATGCTGACAATCGTCTGCAGTGGGGAAAGGGGGACCCCCTTTGCCCCACCACAAGACCACTAGAAATTCGCCCAAAAAGAGCAATGTCTTGCGACCCATGCACCCCAGCTTGTGCAATATATGTCACATGCATTCGTGTCTCTGGTAGTTGAGGGAATGCAGTGGTTAGCGTGTCTGTCCAGTGATCTACCAGCCTTGACAATCTTGGTTTGAGGCCCGCCCGGGTACCTCTCTTTCAACCTAGAGATTGGAGCCTGATACCAACATGGCGATGGTGATATGGCTGATTGCCCAAACCATGTAAAATCCCAAATCACTCACTCTGGTAGTTGACAGTTATGTTACCCACTGGATCCTGACTTATTGAAATGGGCAATGGTCTTCGTTTAAATTTTGAATCCACGACAGAAATCGAAAGTTGTGAAGGTGTGTGAGGATTTCCAATTATTCTTCCCTAACTTTGTTTCAGGTGTACAATGACGGCCTCCGTAACATGAATCTCAAGTATATACTCTGGTCTCTGTGTTTCCCGGTCATCGCGGTCCTGGGCATGTCATTGGCTGTACCCTATGTAATCGCCAAGAGTATTGTTCCTGCGTTAGGTATGACTTCTCCTCACAATCCATCATAGCATGTTGAGCTGTCCAAGAAGGATAATTTGTAACAGAAAATGGAGATGTTTCTGTGGGTTATCTTTTGGTTTCCGTTGCACGAGATAGCTCAGTGGTTAGCTCGTCGGCCCAGCAGTCTGCCAGTCTTAATGGTTGTGGTTCGAGTCCCACCCATGAACCTGTCTTTCAGCCTGGAGAGACCTGAGCTCCAACACCAACGTGATGTTGGGGAGACCGTGCCGATGTGGCTGAAAGATTGCCGAAAACCACGTAAAACCCCAAATCACTTACTTTTGGTTCCTCACCTGGGCCATCTTTCGAGTGAAAATGGACCCTGTTATTGAAGAGAAAATCTTGATGCTATAGCTGAAAGATTGCTGAAAGCTGTGTAACATTAATTCTGAGTTCCCCTGTTGACTGTCTTCAGAGCTTTCTTCTCTGCTTGGGGTGTTGGAAAGATTGTAAATGTCATTTAAGTATCAACTTTTATTTAAAGAAACTTGTCTTGCAGTATTCCCTAGCTCCATGTGGAGCTACACAGTGGGGTTCCCGGGGGTGTTGCTCTAACACCAGAAAGAATAGGACCCCCAGCTTGCTGTACGAGCCTACTACAATGAGGATCTTTTTCTTTCTCTTTCTTCCTCTCGATCCTTT
>JAUELE010120192.1:0-11975 GCA_031471655.1 Diodora aspera
AAAGGGTAACTCTACTACAAGCAGTACTTGTGGTGTAGCCATGTAACACAATATAGCAGTGTAAAGGGTAACTCTACTACAAGCAGTACTTGTGGTGTAGCCATGTAACACAATATAGCAGTGTAAAGGGTAACTCTACAACAAGCAGTACTAGGTGTGTGTTCATTCATTCATTCATTCAACAAGCAGTACTAGTGGTGTGTTCATTCATTCATTTATTCATTCAACAAGCAGAACTAGTGGTGTAACCATGTAAAACAATATAACAGTGTCAGGGGTAATTCTGCTACAAGCAGTACTAGTTGTGTAACCATGTAAAACAATAGAACAGTTTAAGAGGTAACTCTACTACAAGCTGTACTAGTGATGTCACCATGTAAAACAATATACTGGTGACAGTTTAAGGGTTGACTCTACTACAAGCTGTACTGGTGATTCAACAATGTAAAATAATATACCGGTAACAGTTTAAGAGGAAACTCTACTACAAGCAGTACTTGTGGTGTAACCATGTAAAACAATGTTGCAGTTTAAGGGGTAACTCTACTGCAAGGGCAAAAAAAACATAGCAAATTTCTAATGTGGTTTTAATGATTATCTGTCATTAAGTTCTGATGATGTTCACCCTGGTAAACAGTTGTCTCATCACTCATACAGGAAAACAAGCTTGGTGACATCTGCTTCTCTCTGAGATATGTTCCTACAGCTGGCAAACTGACAGTGGTCATTCTGGAGGCCAAGAACCTAAAGAAAATGGACGTTGGTGGACTCTCAGGTAAACACGCCATCACATGTGGTCGCTGCATTAATTACCGTAAAAAGTCATTGCCCAGTAAATTGTAGGTCACATATTTCTGGTATAATTGAATCTAATTTAGATATATCAGGTGTTACACAGGTGATTGAAAGTATGTTTTATCTACATTTGATTCTCAGCTGTCAGCTCAGTTAATTATAAATTATTTGTTTCCGGAATATCAGTGAACTCATATGTCATCTGTGAACTTTAGACACAATTAATTATGTCTGATTTAAATTCTGTCAGGACTAGTATTGAATATTTACATAAAGCTGTTACCAAGGCATTATCATTATCATGGTATCTAGCACCTAGTCCTGGGTTCTATTCCCATCAGGATCAGCATCTGGTCAGCTTATTACTGTGTAACCTGGAAACCCGTGTTGTGTTGATAAAGCTGGAAAATTTCTGCAAACCATTTTAAATCTCATGGCATTCCCTGGAACATTACTGTAAACATGGTCAAAGCACATCTTTGTTAGCAAATGATGCAGCTCTCGTGAAATATCATAATAGTCTGAATTTGTAATACCTATTTTTTTTACAGATATAACATTTATAAATAATTCAGTCTTTCTTTCAGTGTTTCTGTATGTAAATCTGTTCATCTGTGTTGTCTAAATGATAATATTATGTATGTTTGCTTTATATGAAGGCAAAGTATCGTAAGACAGTTTGAGCAGGTAACCAGGGTTTGCTGTTACAGGAGAGAAAGACCCACATTGTTCCCGTTCGAGTGATAAGTTACTTCTATATCTAGGATCATTGTGGGGAAATCCACATATGATTGTTCACCATTGTTTGTAACTCTGGGGTCCCAATGGATGGGTCAGAGTGATATCTCTGGACCCTTGTCAGGTGTGGGTTCAACGGGGGCTCCTCCTGGTGTGTCCCCTTCTGCCATTCTTGGCAAACAATGATATTTTCATTGAATATTAACAAACAATGCGTGTTGCTTCCCCTCCCCCCCAACACTGCATTGTTCACTTTTTCCCTTTTCACACATTGCTGGATTGGGCCCTAACTTATGGGTACAGTATCAAAACAGTTTTGGCAGAGGTTGTTTCTTATATTTAAGCTGTTATATATGTTACACATATAGTGGTAGCTAAGCAACATGCTAGCAGTATCTGGTCAGTCCTTCAAGTTTAAATCATACCGAGTTTATCTGATTTTTCTCTCCTTTTGTGACAAGCATGAGGATATAATGATGAGCTATGATTGCTTTCTTGTGGTGAAAGCAACCCCTCCAGGAACCCTGCTTGGCCATACCTCATTGGTTTCTCACACTGTCTGACACTTACATACCAAGTGAATTTTAGGTGAAGATAAGTCCTATTTTTAGAAAAAATTAAGAAATCTGAAAGGTAGGTTTTGTTATAGTATTTTTGTGAGTGTGTGTATTTTGTAGTTTGAGTAACTGAGTTATATTAATATGAGTATCCAGCAGATGTGTTGATATGGGTGTCCAGCAGATGTTGATGCAGCAGATGTTGATCTCAACCCGATGGAAGTGCGTGAGATGTTCATCTGTTTCCGTGGCATGTAACCTGTACACCTTGTCTATTGCCAGATCCCTATGTGAAAATTGCGGTGTACCAGGGTACAAAACGCCTCAAGAAAAAGAAAACCACAATTAAGAAACGTACCCTGAACCCGTACTTCAACGAGTCATTCAGTTTTGAAGTACCGTTTGAACAAATCCAGGTATTCCACTTCTTGGGACGAGTGTTTTGCTGACTTTTTTCCCTTCCAGTTGTGTCTCTTGTTCACTGGTGCTGAGACTCCTGTCTGGTGCAGGCAAACTGCATCTGGGACGAGGAACGCAGAAATTCTCTTCCCTTTCCACACCTCCAAAATATCATTTTCAGTCAAAACATCAAAACTTTATTCCTGTATAAACCTTTGAAATGAAATAATTGTCAAAATTGTATTTACCCTCTTTAGATGGAAGTACGCAAAATTTGCAATAGATCTGACAGATCTGATATATCCCAAAAGGCTAAAAACAGGCGTCTGTGTGCCTCCATGTTTTGGGCTAATTCATGTTAATTGACAACATACTAAAAGGATTTTGGATGTACATTACATAGTTGGTTTTTTGGAAGGTCTTGAATTTCAGCGTTTCTCCCAGTTTCTTGCTCTCCTTTTTTGATAAAGTGCTTATGCTTTGCAAAGAAAAAAATAACACAAACATTTTTTTCTCTCTTTTTTCTTCTTTACCATCTGCGATCAACCAGATCCATATGTTAAGATCTCACTGATGTCAAACGGCAAACGCATTAAGAAGAAAAAGACAACTATCAAGAAGTGCACACTCAACCCATACTATAATGAATCATTTACTTTTGAAGTGCCATTTGAGCAGATTCAGGTACAGTGGGGCCGGACGGCTCGGCTCGGCCCGACCGCCCCTGGTGTTTGATGTTGCACCAATGTAGCTATAGACTGTCCCTCCATGTTTCTTGTTGGAAGTTTAGTACACCCCTGCAAGCTCTTAACACAAGATTTCTTTATTCATAAAATTATAAAACCATATTTAAAGCATATTTGTAACTTTTTAAACTTCAAACATCATTGTGTTTTACATTTTATTAACTATTAACAATGTTATTTCTTAAGAGAAATTGTATTTAAGTTGATAAGAATCATTTTAACTTTATTCTTACAATTATTTAAATGATTTTCTGATTCAGTATTTTGCATGAATAAAATAAGTCAGTTCAGTTTCTTTAATAAGTTGTTAAGTTGTGAATGTTTAAGGTTTTGTAACAATTAGAAAGGTGATTGATTCGAGCTTGCAGGGGTTGATGCCTGGCCTCCATGAATGTGTGCTACACACAAATGGGATATGTATCAGAGCCAAGAATGTGATAGGTTATTTCTTAGGCCTAGTTCTAATACATTGCTTGTATGGCCACTACTACTAACATTAGGCTGGTGTCAGGGAAAAAAGTTAAACTTGGTTTAAGTTCAGACATAATATTATGTTGTGGACTGAAAAATGTGCCAGAAAATTTTCAAAAATTATGAATTTTACAAGTATTGAACTAACTTTGAATATTTTTAAATCTTCACCCAGATTTCAAAGACTGAGTTTGTTTTTTTGTTGGATTTTTTTTTTGGGGGGAGGCATCCAAAATTTATTGAGACATAAAAACATGCACTTAATAATTTTTAAACCCTTTCTGGGAATATTAGTGCACGCAAAATAATTTTGTTCTCTCACCAATGATTAGCTGAGTTCCTTGTTGCCAGCGACACTCACAGTTTCAGTGCAGACACTTTAAGATAAATCCAAACACTCGCAGAGTTCGGTTGTTTGACACTGAATCACTTCTTTACAAGCAGTGGCAGATAGTGTTATGTTGCTGGCTGGGTAGATGCGGCATTGCATTTGTATAATCTTTGTCATATGACACCACTTTAGCTTTCTGAAACAAAAGAATAAAAAAACTCAGAAACTAAAGCAGTTCAACTGTATATCATGGAAAACAGAAAGATCTGATAAATTCTAATAAATTTTGTGAATTATTTTCAATAAAATGTATACAGTGGCAGTTTAGAAATGATCATATACAACTTTATTTGTTTTGGGGGGATTACATTTCCTTGAAAAGTAGCTATTCTGCTACTGTCTACATGGCTGATCTTCAATGCTGGTGACAGCTAGGTGCCTGTCCCTGAGGGTGTGGGTTTGACTACTGCATGAAGCTCAACTGCAAACAGTAGCAGAATAACTGCTTTTCAAGTAAAAGTAATCCCAATTGAACAAATAATGTTGAATTGTTTCAAATTTTTCAGTTTGTATTTTGGAACCAGAATTGTATATTTCCCCAGAAACAGGTGTCATATGATCAGCTCCCAGTTTAGAGCAATTTTCACTTTAATGCTGGCATTATAGCTGATATAGTTTGGGTTAACAACAGGAGTAGCAATTGCATGTAGTAAATAGTTATCCTCTGTGCTTTTGCTGTTAGTTTTAGCATACATGTTTAGTTGTCACAGACAGCCATGTTGTCGTGTCAGCAATGCATAACTTAATTCCATTTATTAGACAAGTAATACTTTGAATATCCTAAATCTAATCAGATCAAAATGATGTTCATTTGTTAATGTCTGTTAAAAGTCAGCATATTTAAAGTCTCCTTTTGTCCTCGTCAGAGGGCTATATCGGGGACTAGTGTAATGTCATGTGATCTAATACAGCCCCATTAAAGGTCATGTACTGGGTCACACGTATACTCCTTGTACAGTAATTGTTCTTTAGAATGATAATTGTTAAGAAGTTTATTGAATGTCTTTTATTAGGATCAAATCATTAAGGCAGTGTTTGATAATGCTGTCAGTATGGCATGTCTGTCTATCTGGGATTCTCTGACCAGCATGTACAGCTTACCAACAACTACTGGCAGCATAGTCTTAACTGCCTCTCTGTTGACAGCTTCCTATGTCCAAGTAACTGACTGTGTAATGACCACTCTTGGTAACAAGATATTTTGGGGTCATTATTTACAGTCAGAAACTTGGACGTTATGCTACTGACACTCTCAAACATATTTTGAGTCAGTCTTGTAAAAGTTTCTGGAACTCATCACAATCATCTTTTGAAAAAGCAATTTGTGAGATGTTTAAACATATGCTCTTGCAATTTGATGACATGAGGCACACCCACCAATAATAAACTCTGCCTGTTGTGTGTATATATGTACATATCACACTGTAATCCCTTTACTAACATTGTTGAAACAGATCATTTTCAGAAAACTGCGTCCAAATTCATTCTTTCCCATCCATCCAATGTTGTGTGTAACTCCATAATATTCACATTTATCTTTAAAAGACAACATATTTACCACACTGCAATTTGTATTGAACCATTAGAATTTCTAAATTTGAGTCAGAATTCGAAAATTTTAATATTCTATTAATATTCTCTTGTGCTTATTTTGAGACTAAACCAAGCTTACATATTTTGCCTCCATTTTTTTGTCAACATGTGATTGCTTCACTGATTGGTGTGGATGTAAATACACATCATTCTTATTAATGAATGGAAAATGAAAATTAATTCGTCAGTAAAGCTGTTGATACAAAATATAAAATTTCAGAAAAAGTATCAGGTGGTCCTGATTTACAATTTTCTGCTGATGTCAATTAATAAGATCTGTATGGAATGTCAGTGTACAATGAAGTAGTCCAGTAGACAATTAGCTCAGTTTCAGTATGTTAGTTAGCAGTGTGGTAGATAGTGCACATCAGCTGTGTCATACATCGGGGACCAGTGCAGCAGTCTGCGTTGTGCTTGTCTCTTCTGTATGAGACGCAGGATCCGAGATATAGTCTGTCAGATGTTGTCTGTCGTAATTTACAAACACACAACAGATTATAACCATAATGATGTACACTGCTATTTAAAGTTAACAGTTAAACATGTTTTTAAATATAATATTGTTTTATTAATTACTTGTCATGGAGTCTTAAACGTATTTGGTATCCTTTCAATAACAATTATAGATCTGTTTTGATAGTTAAAAGCATTTAAAATAATTTCATCATATTTTATTGAGACTTTTAAATCATGCCTATGTAGCCTCTATATATAACTAATGTTTTTGTCTTGCAGAAAGTGACTCTGATCATCACGGTGGTGGACTATGACAGAATTGGAACATCTGAACCCATTGGACGAATTGTTCTCGGATGCAATTCCACTGGCACAGAGCTGAGGCACTGGAGTGACATGTTGGCCAACCCCCGGCGTCCCATCGCTCAGTGGCACACTCTGCAAGAGGTCCCGGAGAAGAATTAAACTGGCCAAAGAAACGTTTTTCGGCCACAGTACTGACCGTCTTATATTTGATTGGTCACAAGAGCTAGTATTTCACCATTCAGTCAAAACAACTCCCAGTAAAACCATCTTTTAATGAGTCTGTTTTAACGTATGTTATTGGTTACATGTAGTCACCTGTGCTGGTAGGTCGGTCGGTCCTTGTTCTGTCGTACTTGGAGCTCAGGCAGGCCCAACAGTATCTCGAAACTATAAAACTGTGGAAAACCAACCAATAAACACAATGGGATGTTGTTAATACCTTGTTCCAGAACACCAAGAGAAACAGACTGATTCTTTATTGTATATATAACAAATTAGGTCAGCCAAAACGTGCATGAGGTTGAAGTAGTGCATTGCACAGATAGATACTGGGCGGAATTAGGCCAAGGTCACAACTGAGATGCGTCAGATTATTATATAAGTGTATAGCTTTTAAGTAAAGCATTTGTGAAACGGTTTTATTCCACAGTCACAATTCTAGACACTACAGGGAGAGTTATTTATAAGTCTATTACACATTGTTGTGTAGCAAGCAAGAGTTTTAAATTCCAAAGCTGTTTACGATACATGTACAAGAATATACAGAGACTGCAGCAGCCGTAGTCTTACATGAACAGGATCAACAATGAAGGTTACACAGAACTCGTGCAGTGATCAAACAATTACAGCACTTTTCTGATGATCAAAAACTATGTTCACATACAATAAACTTGATCTATTGAAACCAAAATTTGATACACAACTGGCAGAATATTGCAAGATGCCATGTTTCTTTCCAAGTCTCAGTTTGTTTGATTACTGGACGAGACCCTGACTGTATATACAACCAACCCTTGGTATATGTAATTAGATCTTCATGTGCTACTCTTCATAATTGTTGCTTTGATTTTCTCCCAAGTTGTTATTTTGTTGCAGGGCTTTAAAAACATTATCTGGCATCAAATAAGGACACTACTGCCTCAGTGTTATTTATTTCTACTTGGGAAGGGACACTCTCAATACCGGGTATTCAAGTTATGAGTTTGCAAGTATTTTGAATATTCATGAGTAACACATCATATATTTCTCCACAAAAATCGTTAGTCATAGGGACTCATTTGGTTTGTAAGTAGTAATCAGAAGTATTTTCAGTGTTTAAGGTGTAAAATCACCAAGTTTGCTTGAAAATCGTCAAAATATGCAGCACTGATACTATATGATCCATACATCCAACGATAATAAGCATTGAGTACAATAAAATGTTTTAAGACATTTCTCAAATTTTCTCAATACTAACAAAACCCATTAAGAATCTCGCAAGACTGTACCTAACCAGGATGAACTATGGTTGTGATATTAACCAGCCCATTGTTGTCTCCTTGTATAATCAAAACCATTAATTATTGATGTCTATATTCATCTCTGAATTCCACAAAACCCTTTTTTAAATTTTTTAAATTTTCTTGAGTTTTTAAGGTATAGGTGGGGCAATGAAATAAACTCTGAAGTAATTACCAACTGTGATAGATTGTTGTGAACCATAATGTTTTTAAAGCTCCTTGTTATAGACATGTGATGTGTTCATTAGCGCAACTGTATTACATAAATGTGCACAATTACTATTCACTGTGATAAATGTATGGTCTTGTTTAATATTGTTCAGGTACACATGTCTGGTAGAAGATTTAGACCTTTTTTCTTCTGGATTGATGAAGGCAGGCTTTAGAAATCATCTCTTTTTGACGCTGGTTACACCAAATTCACTCCAAATTGTTAGATGACAGATTATTTGGGCAAGAGTGGACGTTTTTGTTTCTCAGGAATTGCTTTAAATTCAGTGAGTTGTCTTCTTGTGAGTTTTGTTCTAGGAATGTGATTTGTGATTATGTGCTGACTTATCCTTTATCCCTTAATCTTCATGTGTATATCTTTGTGGAGTGCAATCTCAAGTCATACTCAGAATTTTATCATATACTGACATTCCTGGTTGCAAGCTAAATTATTTTTTCACAAACTCAACAACTTGGCATCTGCACTCGTCATAAAATGTTACATTTAACTGGAGTGTAACTCTATGCTGATTTTACAACCAAAGTCTGACCTTGCTTACAGCTCCCCAATCCCTGCACAAAATTTTGTATTAAAGTTTGGATACCCTGAGGATGTGTTTCCCTGGAAGCAATACTATTGTCCAGAAGAAAACGTTTTCCAAATTTAATTAATGCCAGGTCTCGACACATACTGTGTTTCATAAATTCCATGTCTTGTTTCTGTTCAGTTTTGGTTCAGTATGCTTCTCTATACTGAATGTAACCTAAGTATAAACTTTAATTTCCAACCAGACATGCCACTTGTTGAAGAGGACATTCCAGAGAATACAATAGAATTGGGGAACCTATGAACAGCACTGCATTAATATTCATGGACAGGCTTTCATGGCCTCTCGCTCTGAGTTTTATTGGACAGAAATTCCCATCAGGAAAATTGATTGAATGCCCTGTAAATAGAAATTAATTGTTGCAGAAATTGCTTTATGAGGTGCAATATTGACTTGGATGCTGAATCATGCTATAATAATTACTAATTCATAATCTCATAAATGAAAATAAAATTGTAATAATTATTAGTGGTGTTTGGCAAACATTTTTTATCTTTCATTTTTATAATGTGTCTATTAACCTTGAATACTGATGCAGTGTCATCTCATGTATATTCAGACCAATTCAGTGTAGTGCTGGCGAGGATGCACGAATCCCCCAGCCTTCTCCTGCTGCCGACCTCTCTGCAAGTCTTTCTCTGGTACTTGTAGGTTTATTGGCATATTGTGTACAGCAGTTGTTGTTTTGATCAATAAAGCCAGGTACCCCATCAGTAGTTTAGTGTTCTTTATATGGGATTTAGTTTGATGTGAACACAGTCTGCCGAGATGTCACCTTCTGCTGCTTGTTGTTATAGCGTTTCGTTATCATACAGTCATGGAGTTTGGGGAAGGGGCAGTGACTTTCGTACCTGACCCACCGTCCCTCCAATAAACCAAAAGCAAAAATACCATCACAAACATCCTACTGTACCATAGCCATCTCTACTTGGCCCTGCCTCAGGCACAGCTAGGAAAGACAATTTAGCCCCACGAATAATAATTTGCCTCCGATATTATATGTATAAATTTAAGAAACTTTATACAGCCTTAGGGTCTTAACAAATGTGGGGAGGGAGGGGGGGGGGGGGAGAGAGAACTGCCTCCCAGCTAATACGCCTACAGTAATGCGTGTTTGCTGGTAGTATGAAAGCTCAAGGTTTCTATTAAGTTTGAGTTGCTTCAAACATACATATTTAATCCTTTTTCACAAGAGGATCGTGGAGTGATCTTGAAATGTACCGATCAAGCACCAATTTTATGGAAACATTGTAACTCGAGGACATTGTAAAGGTACGTTAATACAAGCAAGAGAAACAGATTAGACATGGATTAAGACATTGGTTAGGAGGTCAAAACGATAAGATACTTTCATAAAATGGGGAACAGGTTTTTAGGTCGTTGGCTCAAGATTGCTTGGTCTGACGAGCGGGCAACCGTAGCTATATAAGACGTGATGGTAATCAAACATGTTTACAAACTACTCGATGTAAAACGCATTTTGCGAAACAAATCTTCTGGTATTTTGTGGGTATGAAAAGAACTTCACCCACCCCAAAAATAATACTTTAACCATACACTGAAGAATAAAAGTGCTTGGAGATTAGCTGAGTATAATGTTATTCTGAAGTGATTACCATTACCAAGCATGTGCTGTGATTACAAACCCAGCATTATTATCTCTTCAACGTTAAATCTTGATCTTAAGGACTTACGATTAACTTGGCTACGATCGCTTTGTGGAACGGGGCCGGCCTGGAATGTAGGGATTCAGACTTGTTTTCTGTTTCTATCTTTCATTAACACAACCCTAAATTTTTATTTTCGGAAATCTGAAATCATCCTCACAAAAATACAATATCTACAGTTCATAAGCAATATTTGAATTCATAAGCAATATTTGAGGAAACAAAGTTGTTACTTAATCCATCTAATCATTTGTTATCCAAACTGAGTTCGTTGTCATCAAAGTACATATAATTATGTAGGCTACATGGCTCTCTCTGCCAATTCAGCCAATGGGAACATCGTGCTGACTGTCATCCAAGTACAATTATTATATACGTGCCCTCTTAGTTATCGACAACACATTATGCTCAATTATGCAGACGTTGGTCATCAAGGATAGTGACTTGACTCGTGCTACTTCCCTGGAGACACTTCACAAACCCGAATATGTTTGTTGGGTTACCAGTAAATGACAACAATAATATTCAATAGTGGAACAGGTAGCAGCAGCTCATTCCAAATCATCCAAATTCCTGGGCCCCGGTTTATGAAAGCATCTTATCGTTACGACCACCTAAAAAACCTCTGAATCCGCCTGTTACCGCCCCCATAACATAATCTGTTTAATGAGGCCAAAACTTATGATACCTTAAACTTCCTCGTTTCGTTACGATATTCTAAAGGTACGATGCTTACATATAAATGAGCTCTGTACCATCAGTCTGCGCTGCGCAGTGAGGGCACACCCACATGGCTGATTCCAAACCACCTCGTCTCTGTTCTTTTCATTAAGCTTCATGCAGTTCTGGCGTGAAGAGATCGATGAAACATCAACAACAGGCCATTAGTGCCAATGCATAGAACATCAATAACAATCAGATTCGCTGTGACAGTTTAGAATGTGATAGAATACGGCAGTATATCCGTTATTTAGGAATACACGTACACGCTCTTGAGTAGACGGTCCCTCGTGGTCTTCAAGACTGATTTCGGGGATAAGTGGAGCTGAAAATAGAACCCCTCACCTAGGGGACAAATAGCCTATCCTTTTCCATAAACGGAGTTGTCAGCCCCAACGCAAGATGATTTGCGCGGTGCACAGCGAGGGAAACGACAGACACTCGACTTTTGTTAAGACCCTGAGTCAAGGCATAGAAAAACTGATCATCCAACTTTAACATAGCCATCTCTGCTTGCCCCTGCCTAAGACACGGCTAGGAAAGGTTATTATAAATAGTTCCAGGAATAATAACCTACCTCTGATTTTACATATATTTAAGGAACTTTACAGCCTTAGGGTCTTAACAAAAGTCTCGACAGACACAGAAAAGTTCAGAAACAAACGTTTCAGTTGTCCGGAGAAACACATAGACACGCCCTATCGTTACCTCAAAGAATGTTGTGAGCGTTGAAATTGTGTTTAAAAAATGGTGGTATTGATTTGGTGTTAAATAATCGACTTTTTGTCCTAGATGTACTTAATGTATATAACGCGTGTG
>JAUELE010120303.1:0-14434 GCA_031471655.1 Diodora aspera
GGTAGGGGTATTATTTTCTACAAAAGGCCCTAAGGGGGGAAATCAGATATGAACTGAAAAGCGTCATTAATGTTGCAGATATTATACTAAACATAAAGTGTTTGGCGTCCATGGGCAAAATGAGTGAGTGAGTGAATGTGATTTAACGTGGCAGGGGTTAATATTTCAACCATAACGCTACGGTTGGTACAAAGGGCACCAAATGTTTGAGTCCAACGAAAGTGTCTGCCCGACTCACCCAGCCGGGATTCGAACCCCCGACCTTGCGGTTGTGCGGCAGACGCTATACCAACTGAGTTACCCGGGCCCCCCCATGGGCAAAATGAATGAGCTTGTACGAGAACATTGTTGAGATAAGGCACCCGGCTGGGTCAGCTTTTTCACTGTAATTGTCACCAACGATTGTGTCGAACATTATTTTAGGTAAAGTTTCTATAGAGAAGAACGCTTTTATCATATTTAATTGATAAGGGGGTCAAAGCAGGCAATATTTGTGCCTTCTGGAATGTGTTGTAGTCTGCAGCTGGGAATGGCTGTAACATAATTATCAACAGGAAGTAGAGTGTTGTCCTAATTATTTTTAGTGGAGTGACTCCGACTTTCGGTTATCTTTTAACCATACCATCACGGTGATTCCAGGGGGCTCCTATCTCCGGGTGATACAACAGAGACCCAGGAGGGATTCGGAATCCCCGCGCCCTCTCTAGTCATTTTGCGAATGTTTAAGCTCAGTCGTTAAAATGCAAGATTCAATTTCTTTTCAGATTCAATGTGAGTCAAGTGTTAGATTTGTTGGAAGATGATGTCAGTCAAGAGTTTACAACGGCCGATATATGTTGAACAAAACATAGAGCAAAACAGTTTATTCGGGGGAAATAAATCCGCTTTGGATATAAAATTTGGTGCCTTAATGATCCCACGGGTTACCTCATCCAGTGTGAGCGGTATCAAGGTGCAGGCACTTCTAAATTCATGTGTGTACTTGGCATGACTGGCTCTGTAGCTTATGACTTGGTTCAGGAACTAGATGATCAACCGTATCACATGTACTTTGATAACCTGGTTCATCTCACTGCCACCTTTGAATCTTCTAAAAGACCGAAGGTATGATGCCACTGGCACTATTTGAGCAAATAGACTGCAAAGCTGTCCAGCAAAGTCTACTGAAGACATGAAGAGAACAGAAAGAGGTGAAAGTGATTACAGGATGGACACCGGGACAAACACCATAGTTGTCAGATGGAATGACAACAACGTTGTTACAGTTGCATCAACCAAACATGGTGTACATTCGCAGAAAATGATGAGGCGATGGTCCAAATCCAAGGGTAGGAAGATTTAAATACCAATGCCTCGACTTGTGGATATGTACAATCAGGCATGGGTCAGAGCACAGATTCAACTTCGAAAATGGTGGGGGCCCCTTCTTCCTGCATCAAGTCACAATGCCTGGCAACTGTACAGGAAAAGCCACTCTAATATCGCCAACCCACTTGACTTTTTAGGATTTACTCGAGAGGTGGCCATGATGTATATGAAACTGTACAAGCACAGCAAAGGAGCCACTGTAGTGAAAGGGCGACAAAGAAAGTTGGAAAGCCGTGTTCCAAGAGAAGTGCGCTCAACGGCAGTCAACATTTCATAGTTTGGGGCATCACTCAACGCCGATGTGCCCAATATGGAAAACAACACACTGAAAATGTGTTATCGTTGTGAGTGCCCATTACATGAAGCTTGTGTCCTTGCATTTCACACGCCATGACCTCATGCAGTTGTCACAGAGTATATCATTTGAGATATGTATCTCCCCAAGAGTTTAAACTTTACATGTTCTTGAAGATTTATTCCAAAACTTTACCTTGTTATGTCGTTCTGTGTTAACGCACTTGGAAAACCAAACTTTGTTGCAATTTTTCGTTAACATCTAAATGCACGCGCATGCACGCATTCGCATGTAAGTATGTTATTTCGACATGTTGGGACCTGTATGCAGTTTGCCTTTGCATTTGTCCATGACATGTTTCATAATGTACTTACAGTTTAGTTTTTTTATGTTACAGTATATAATTCCATGTACATCATTTACAAGTATCCTTTCGTGCCTAGCGTCCCACTAATAGGGCATCAGTTATGAGTGCAAAAAAACATGGAAAATATGTGTTTTTGAGACAGTAAACATTCATTCCTTTCTAAGTATCCTGTTGACATTATCATATCGAAAAATGAACAAAAATTTAGACTTTGGATAATTATACTTAACGATTCGTAGATAGTTGCAAAATATTTTCAAAGGGCGAGCTAAAGGGCGGGGGGATGAACGTACCCCCTGTGTCCTCCCCCCCCCCCACCCCTTGGATCCAATATTATGTCAATTAAAAGTCTAAACAAATCCAAAGGTTATCGAACATTTAACGTCCGAAAATGTTTAAAGCGTCAGACTAAGGACAAGCGGATCTGGAGGTTCTGCAGGAAGCCACGCCTCCTTCAAATCAAAACTTCTGAAATTTTATTTACATGATTTAAAAAAGTTTGCAGTATGTTATATTTAATAGAACATAATTTCTATGGAGTCATGGCAACCCAGTGTGAGGTCGCTATCTGATATATCCTTCGAGCGCAAGCGGGGTGGTTATCAGATGTTATTTCACATATATACCAGAAGAGACAATGTGTAAACTTTTCGATTGACCCTCAGTACTATATACTCTTAAAAAAAGTAACGCAAAAGAGATGTATCTGTACAGAAGTATCCAAATAGGTGGCATAGTGTCACAAACTTTATAAACATAATGTGTTACTGTGTGCAATACGCATTCACAAACTCACGATAGCTAAGTCACCTGAAAATGCAAAAATTGAAAAACTCAGTCACCTGAAAATGCGCATGAAAATTGTGGATTTTCGATAAACCGCATCTCACGTGCATTGCATTAAATCAATGGATGTGCACGTGCATCACATACACCAACACTATAAACGTGCCGGGTTTTCGATAGTCTGTCCGCTGTTTTAAGCTGACTGTAAACCCGCAACAATATGCCAAGAGTCAATGAAGCACAGAGGAACAACGCCATCGGCCGCTTGGATGCAGGCGAATCCAGTTTGGTCGTTGCCAGGGCATTTAATGTGTCCCTGAGCACAATCTCAAGACTGTGGGACCGATACCAACAACATGGATCGACACGCAACCTGCCAAGACCCGGTCGACCCCGAGTGACCACGCCCGTCCAGGACCGGTACATTCGGTTACGCTATCTACGACAAAGGATGACTACTGCAACCTTCACTGCATCAACGATACCGGGACTGCATAGGATATCGGATCAAAATGTACGCAACCGCCTACGTGAGGCAGGCCTTCGAGCCAAACTTCCTGTTCGGGGCATCATTTTGACACGGCAACATCGTCAACAACGACTACACTGGTGCCTGGTGCATTGATTGTGGCCTCAACTGCGATGGAGACGTGCTTGGTTCAGTGATGAATCTCGATTTTTGCTCCGTCGACAGCATGGGAGAATTCGTGTGTACAGACGTCGTGGGGAACGCTTGGCCGCAAGCTGTGTGCAGAAAGTGGACAGATTTAGTGATGGCAGTGTCATGATGTGGGTAGCCATCTCTCACAACGGCAGGACCCATCTGATTCATATTCAGGGCAATTTAAAGGCACAGCGTTACGTTGATGAAATCCTGCGGCGGCACGTCGTCCCCATCATGGTCAAAGCCAACGCTCTATACCAGCATGACAACGCATGGCCGCATACAGTACGAATAACCACCGCCTTCCTTCAGAACAGCAATATCCCTGTCCTTCCTTGGGCTTCCTGATCACCAGACTTGAACCCCATCGAACATCTGTGGGACGAGTTGGACAGACGTGTGCGGCAGCGACAACCACAACCCCAGACTCTGCCTCAGCTGGCTCACGCATTGCAGGCCGAGTTGGCCACCATTCCCCAGGCTGTGCTCCGTGGTCGCATTGCTTCCATGGGCAGAAGGTGCCAAGAAGTTCTCAACTCTAGGGGCGGGCATACTCGTTATTGACTGTAAATGGCCTTGACCTTCAATGTGCGACCTCTTGCTGCAGCACTAAAGAACAGGCATACCATTTATTGCGTCTTCCAAATTTGAACTTTCTCGCACTTGTGGTTTATTAATTATATTCAGTTTCACAACGTCATGAAAATATGGTTTTGCTTTTCGATTTTTGCGGAGGATGGAAATGATCATTTTAAAAGCATATACAGAGGACAAAGGATACCCTGTAGTTATATCGAGGACACTATTTTTAAACAGCGCTTGGAAATTCATAAAGCAGGGGATCCCAGGTAAAAATCAATGAAGGAACATGGCCTATTGTCAGAACATATTCTTTACCCATATTCATAATTAACAGGGCTTTCCTCAGGGAGTTGCAATCGGTCATGTTGGGTGAGGCAACCTCTCTGCTCATCCCTCAAGGAATGTTCTTCACAGATTTTACGTGGGCATCTTGGACGTTTCTGCCGATCCAGCCTCCACTCGACGAAAGTTATCGCGTTCATAAAACGGTTTCATTTAAACGCTATTGATCTGTTCCATAAGCGCATGCGTAACGATATGGGGGACATGTAAACTAGTCTAGCGTCGACCAGTCATGAAAGGCGTGGTCTAACGTCGACCAATCCATGAAAGGAGTAGACTAACGTTGACCAATCTACGAAAGGTGTTGACTAACGTCGACCAATCCATGAAAGGTGTTGACTAACGTCGACCAATCCATGAAAGGTGTGGTCTAACATCGATCAATCCATGAAAGGTGTGGTCTAACATCGATCCATAGGTTAAAAGTCAGCTTATTTTACGTCTTTTTTTGGCCCCTGTATGAAAGGTATGGTCTAACGTGGATCCTTAGATGAAAGATGTGGTCTCGCGTCGACCAATTCGTAAAAGATGTGTGGGGCTAAAGAATTCATTACACTTTCAGCCTTAACAGTCCCTTCGTTAGTTAACATTTTGAACACTTTCGTCTATTTTCTACATGCACACTCGTACTGAATTAACCTTCCTTGACGTAAACTGTGTAGTCTTGCTCCAAGGCTGTACTACAATATATTAACATACGTTCAGCCTCCTGTGTAATAAAAATTAGCAAGTCTAGATAACACTGCAGTACAGTCTTAGGATGGCAGTCTCTGAGAAGATATTTTATTTGTAAAGGATTTTTTTAAATATTTAAATAAAATATTAGAAGCTAAGAATTTCCTTAAATACTTGTGCAAGTCTATGCACTGTGTTGTGTTTATATCTCTAAACTATCTTTAAACTATAGTTAAAGAAAACAATATGACTTTGATCACATGGACTTCTGGACCGAGTTTTAAACTGTAAATTTTGACATCAGGATATTATTATTGAGTGATGGGGTTATATAGGTTTATTGTTTTATTGAAGCTATGCTGAACCTTGAAGACGTCTTAACATAATCCACTGCGCTTGTTCACGTTGGATACACCAATGACCACCTAAATGATTTTGTAGTTCTGGCCAGGGGCGGAACTAGGATTTTGGAAAGGGGGGGGGGGCAACTTGAAAAAGGGGGTCCAACATGCAAAATGTCAGTCCCATTCGGGGTTCGAAGACTCTTTAATATACAATTTTCCGTACTTCGATTTTCAAAAAGGGCCCCTTCCCTGAATTCGCAACTGTGGCGATGTCATTTCTCACAGTGAGCTGTTCATCCAATTACTTCCACAAGAAGAAATATTAAACTTTATTCAGGTTTTGTCAATGATCAATACACATTTAGCAGACAATAGAGTGTATATTTATGACTAACAATTGAAAGCTTACAGCTATTCGGAAAAGGTGACTCACTATTACTATGTGTTATTTTGTAGGTTGAAGTGGACTGTGAAGGTTCATGGTAATAGATGATTGACAGTTTGGAAATAAACAAAATACAACAGCAAGTGTATTTACATGATTTATGAGACAAATCAATAGTTCGTTCTGTCACAACTGAAGCATGTCAAGTAACATTGATTGGGCGTTTGCTTCCTGAAGACGAACAGATCGAGTTAACTCGGTAAGTTCATTTCAATGTCGTTCTTATACACTTAAAGATTTTGTAATAAAAAGTGTAAATCCTACACTACATTTAACGAACAGTAGAATTCATGAACTGCGACAACTGATTTTGAATACCTGTTTGTCAATTACAGTAAAACCATTAGGGGAATGAAAATTTCATTACGTTGCAATTTGTTTGGTCGTGTTTCAGCAGTCATGCCGATGTGTTGGTCTTATCGCCGCAAGTGGTTTACTTTGAAACGAGGATGCCTCTTTGTTGCTGCAGTGTTCAGTTTCTTTGTCTGCAAATACTTGTTCACAAGAGGTAAGGAGGTAGATACTCTATAAGTACTTCAGAAGAGAGAGAGAGCAAACTATTTCATGAGTGGGTACGCTGATGACTGTCTTACAGGCGCTCGGTGACTGCATATATAATAATAGTAACGGCCGCGTATATAGCGCTAACTCCATGCACTAAGTGCTGCTCAAAGCGCTACACATTATTAACCTGGTCATTGGAACCATCTACAATGATACAATCCGCTTCCTTTCTCCGCTCCCTGGGGGTGATGTGTGTGTTTTGGGCGCTCTTGGGTTAAACCTCACAACTACCATCACTTTCCGACCAGGTACCCAATTCTACAGCTGGGTGGACAGAGGCCGAGCTTCGAGCGAAGCCACTTGCCCAAGGTGACACCACTGACATTGTGACGTCATTATGACATCATGTTTTGACGTCGGCGTCTCAGTGCGAGGAAGGAGTTCGATCACTTGAAAGCCTGAGAGTTTTTGCGACGAGAGTCGGTGTCATATAGTAGAAAAAGAAAAATATAAAATATAAAAATATTGATTATTTTTAAGTGTGTGCTTTAGAGTTGAGACGCAACGTGAATTTATAAAAAAAAACACCGCCTAGGCAAGTATTATGAGATCGGGAGTTAATACTTTGACTACATGAATATATAAAATATTTTATTTCAACGCGTCGATTTGCATGCACCGACTGGTCCCGAACCAGTGTGGTACTTTGTCTTATAAGAATGATCTAATGTTTTAAGGCTAGACGTATTTTGGTCTCTTAAAGAATATATCGCAATTAGAATGTTTTTGGTGTTTTGTAGCTTTGTGGGTGAACATATTTTTGCGTTGTATTTATGCACGATGATAATAGATATATTTTCAAAAAAGATATTAGTATTTTCAAGATATGTTTATGAATAAATTACAATTATGTGTTATACGATACTGACATTCACCGAGCGCCTTGCATATCTGCGTAGCTGCATGTAATAAGAACAATGGATCTTCTAGCATCAAACAATGCGTATGCCAACACAACCTTCTATTAGTAATATACACTGATGTTCATGCACCGTGACACTCCTGGGAACAACACAGTTGTATTGTGAATGTGGTGATAATAAGTGAGAGTCTTACTTTACATTCATTTATTGTCATTCATTTTGAATGTCTTCCATTGAACTGAATACATCTGCTCTCGCCGGACGCAGGGTCAGTGATCACAGGCATAAATGCTATCCACATAAACCCGGGTGTCCCGAAAGAATAGGACCCCATTATCTTCATGCTTGCCCTCTAAAATGAGCAGCATTTGTTCTCTCTTTCTTACTATCGATCTTATGTTGTCCCTTTTCCCGAGGCGCCTCTTGCACCTCACATTGCGCTATGGCTGAATTATTGCAATGTCAAAATCAAATTTCACTCACTCACTATCCACGTGAATTCGCTCCTTGGTGATATATTCCTCAGACTGAGATACTCAGTCCTCATGTTCTCGGCAATCTCCTGTACTCTGCTCCCAGTTGTCTGAGGCGACTAAAATCAACGTTTAACCCTTCGGCTGCTGTTGACAATACGTTCTACCCAATTGTGAGTGTAGTCATTGCTCTTCGGCAGGCAAAGGGTTAAGAGTGCAAAAAGGTGTTTAATTACCAGTGCTGTTCGTTCTCGGCTGGGATTAAAAGGTTAAATTTTAATAGGGATGTAGGAAATAACAGGACTTGAAGTGATACTTACATGAATACAAGGCAATGTGCGATCTTTTCACGGTCGTTTTTATGTTCACAGAAGATGTTTGCCCTGCGGAGAATTCAGATCTGTATTTTGACGATAACGAGGATATCTCAACCCATCCGGTACGTTTGTCTGTCTGTGTGTCAGTTCAATGACTGAATTAAAACAACGGCAGTTTCTGATAGATCGTAGATAGGTAGAGAAGTATGTTTGTAGTTACTGGACCGGTATATTGTGACCTATGTCTGACATAGCAGCTGTGAGCATTAACATGCTTACATGAGGTGAGGTGATTTAAGCACGTCGAGTCCGTATAGTAGTTGAATGACTGATCGGCTGGCGTTTGAAAGCTTCCAGGCCTTCAATGCTAAAATTGAGCACCTTGTCTGAAGCATGGTAATGTGAAATTTAACCTTCTGGCGCCTAACTGGCAGTTTGGGTTGCATATACTGCCCCCCCCCCCCCACACCGCCATAGAAGTATGTACATTATTATTATTACTAGTAGTAGTAGTAGTAGTAGTGGTAGTGAAGTCTTTATTCAAAGATTTACCCTCTCAGTGAGCACTCCTATAAAATAAACCTGCAGTGTCATAACTCATCTTTGACAACATGCGAAACATGTGCAGTTGGTCTTTATGACAATATACACACAAAAATGCCTCACTGTGTTATAACTAATCTAATATTTTATCTAATCAAACATCAATCTAATTAAAATTACATCATCTAACGTTCCCGTTAACTGATATGCCGCCATGGAGGATCTAACTCAAGTCCATCCAGGTCACGTTCTGATGACCTAGTCTTGACATGATGTCTTAAACTTCAGAACAGCCAAACAATAGCTAGTCTGTTTTCCGTGTTTCTTTTTTATCTGCTCGCGTAATCGACTGCTGATCGTACCAGGGTTTTTGTGTGAAAGCATTTGATTGGCTCATAAAGTCGCATGACCTTAGTTCATCAGAACGTGACCTCAATCAGATTATGCGACAAAACCGTCCACGAGAGCGTTAGAGGATCTAACTTCAATTACATTGGTGACACATGTGTAGCAACTATGTGTGACAGCATACACACAAACGTAACATTTCGCTTCACGGAACTGTTGTGTTGTGATTTCAGAACTCCATCGAAAATATGTTTTTGAAAAGAAAAAAGAATTATGAAGATGTCTGCTCTGTACGAGATCAAGGTGGCGTGAAACGGCTTTTAATTCACAAGGCAAGTCACCTCGCGGTATGTCAGGTTCCCAAAGCTGGCTCTACATTCTGGCGGAGGGTCATGTTCTTCCTTCACCAAGACATCAACTCAGAACCTTATCAGAGCCTTTTTGACGTTGATCGCTACACAGTACACTATGGACCAGCAGACTCGCCTTTTGAGTATAAATTCCGCCTTCGTTACCGCCGCATAGCTTCAAGCCTGGTCAAAGTCATATTTGCGAGGGATCCCTATTCACGATTATGGTCAACCTATGTGGATAAAATTGTATTGCCTGATTCTTGGGACGACCTGGGAGCCAGTATACTTCACGGTACATCCGATAACATTTCGTGCCCAGACAGCATTTCCTTCACCGAGTTTCTCCGGCATGCACTATATGAGTACACGGAGGATCACTGGGCTCCTGTTCATATACTCTGCAATCCTTGTAAATTAAAGCCGCAGTATGTTGGTCACATGGAGACATTTGCTCGTGATTCCGCATATATACTCAATAAAGTAGGTCTTGGGTGTTTGCTGAAGAACCATACAGATCACCAAACTCACGTCGAAGATGAAATGACATTACTTATTCATTACCATTTTAAACTGTATGAATTTAAATTCTTAACACGAGTGTGCTTGTCAGTAGTAGATCTTGCCGCAAGGCTATGGCGGGTGTTCCAGATCAATGGATACATTTCTTTAAGTCATGATTTTCCAAGCGACATTGTTGAAGAGAAAACAGAACTGCAAGAAACAGAAGGTGCAAGGAACGCGGTCACTGAACTGTTTCTAGCTCATTACAGGAAGCATCCCAGATCTCATTCAGAATGGTCAACCCAGAGGGAAATGATTAAAACTGAAGCTTACAAGCAGATCCCAGAGCAGTTACTACAAGCTATTGCTGTCAAGTATTCCCATGATTTCGAACTATTTGGTTACGACCAGTTTCCTTCAGAGTACTTTAAGAACTCATCTAAACCGTAGTTCCTGTGCAACAATTTTATAAAAACGAAGTCAGTATTGACAATTATAGGGTTAACATGTATGAAAATAGCTAGCATTGTTAGTGTATTGACATGCGGACATGCCTTGGAGACTTTCTCTGTACTCAATAACTATTCAAAAGAAAAATACATTTGGTGTGTTTCCTGATTTGGTTGAAGCTTTATACTCGGAAATGTTTCATCCGTACGCCGGAGTTACACATCAACGAGTTAATACAGCATATATCTCTGAATCTATATGCACGAGTATTTACAGACAGACAGACATTTTAATCAGTAACAGAAGCCCAACATACATATATGAATCTTGCAATTTTGTATTGCATTTCATGCGTGAATAAATACATATTTACATTTAATAAATTGCTTTAACTCTTTCAACACTGCAGTTCTGTTTTCTGGGCGCAGCCCTTTCCCATTTTGACTTATGTAGTGTTGAAAGAGTTAGACATTAAATATAGATGACATGAACAATTCAACAGAAACTTCCAATATCACCGTTTGGTTTCTTTTTTACATGCGACAGAAAAATACATACATTTTTGATAATTTCAATGCTACAGTTATGTATAATAGAGACACAGTTTTCAATGTTGCGAATAGTTTGGTGGGCTACTAAAGAAGTTTGCAATATATTTCTTTCTTACATTCTCGCATGCTTCACACATATAAAATATATGCCATTCATCTTCTACAGCATAACAACCATTTTCTTTACAAGATACACAGTATCTTTCAGCATAAGCAACATTATTAAACCTAACAGCAAGATCGATATTGACACATCTGAACTTGGTTACAAGTAATCTGAAATGTTGGGGTAATTCAGATGTACATAGAAAACTTTCAATATGTAACAGGGACTTAAACTGACTACATAAAAACATGTATTAGAATTCTGTAAAGATGCATGCAACAACTGTGACAGATCATCATACAGCCTTTGCCTAAAGACATCCCGAGCTATCAAAACAAAGCCAAATCCAAACTGAAACAATATATATCGACGTTCAAAAGAAAGTATACAGAGAAAATATATCACTACCTTTACCAACTCCTCTTTTTAGGGGTCTCTATTCATAAAAAACATTTATCTTACTTTCGTGAAGTTTCATTTGGTGTTCATTTTGTTGAAACAACTCTCCCTCTTCAATTAATATCTTTGAACATCTTCAACATTTCTCTTTTTGACGTCAGTATATATTTAAATTTAGTTGAGCATGTAGTACGACCAGCATCATATAGTGATTTTAACATAATATAGCAATGTTCAGGTAATCTATCATCTGGTAGATACATAGAGGATTCGTAACGAGTGTTTTTGAATATGTAAAATATCAACCGAGCCTAAGATAATCGGTATTTATCGAGTCTTGGATCATGTGTCTGTTTATTGCTTAATTTTGAAAGATCGATCCTGTCAATACACAAACGCGCATTAATATGTGAATAGGTTCAACCGTAAAGATCACTGCTCCCGAGAAATACCACTGCGCCAACAATTGTTTTTGTATGTGACAAATCCTCTATCTATGAACTACAGATATAACGGTGCCTGAGCCCTTGTTGTCGTTGACAACATTGTCAACATCAAAAGAAGCCATTTTGTAAATATTTGTTCACGTGATCAGATGAAAGTAGTTCCATTTACGGTAACCTCATTTGCATATATATGCACTCGTGTAATACGTGTGTATATGTGATGAGCTTATCTAACGGATATCACGCATAGATATATGATGTATTTAGGTGACCGTGCCACGTTGATGATATGGCTGAAGGATTGTCGAAAACCACGTTAAATCCAAAATCATTCTATCACTCGTAATATTGCAACAGCAGTGATTTTACAACCGGACCACAAAACAAGTTTAAAACAGATTTGGAATTAAATATGACCGAAAATGTTTGAACTGGTCCCTATCATCCTGCATTTGGTGTTCGCTTAGTCATTTCTACAGAACTAGCCATGACAAGGTTTGATGCACAGGATATATTTCAAAACGTGATATTGCGAAATGAACCGGCATTGCACCGCTGCACGTCGTGATATCGTTTGATACGCAAGCTTTCCGACACAAGGTTCGAATGATATCGCCTGGTGCATGAAGACCGATAAAACCTATATCAAATATCTAGGGCACAAACACATCACTAAATACCAGATTATATCTATGATTACATAAATATTTTACCTATTTTTTAATTTTATAATATTTTGTTGAGATATATTTATTAAAAATGCTATGTACATAATAAGTTTAAATTAAGTAAAAATATTTATATTTATTCTCAGAATTTTCGAGCACCAAATTAAACAAATTAAGGTAGGTTAATTACATTTAAACTTAATTTCTTTCAGTTCACTGGTCCTGAAAATTAGCAGTTAACATGCGTTAGATTTTATGTTACAAAGTCCATTCGTATGCCAGTTTATAGGTCAATCCAGTCTGGAACGGACCTCGTGGATCTATGTAACACATATGCTGGCCTATATAGAAAGTTCTAGATAGAACAGGATCCGCTATCACTTAATGTTCTAAAGACAATATTTCTGTAAATAATAGCCTGTTAAATCAATTAATCTATAACCCGTCCAACTGTCTTCACAAACAAGAAGAAGTTACTCACCGCAACTGTTTCCCAGAGTAACGAAAACAGCAACACCTTTGTAAAAACCATCGGAAATATACGAGCTATCGAAAATAGGTGTCAGGTCAGAATAACGTTACGTCCGTCTTCGCTTTGTAGACCGAACGTGGAGATTTGTCCAGCTATAAATTCAGTCCTGTATTTGATCCAGTTCCGCTGTTCTGTAGTTCAGTGTCGTCTGCTTCCACCATGTAATTCAACCTGTGTCACAACAAGCATTTTATCACCGCCCAAGTGCAAGTCATACTTCACGTAGTGTCGTCTGCTGATGTATTCCTCCCGATGTTCAGGCCTTGTTGTTTATCACGTGCTGTATCGAGGCATCTTTTCATCCGAAATTGAGGTCAAATGTAAAAGAATTAAGTTGAAATTCACTGAACACCAAAACAACCATCCATACACAACGGTATCCCCGAAGGTAGAAATTCCCTTCACGGTCAACACACTTGTGGCAGCGCTGTTGATGTGCCTCGTTGTAACGTGATCACTGTAGCGAGGCAAAATTCTCATTCATACCTGATGTTACGATCAGTTGTGACTAGTGAGGAATAACATCGATATTAACCAGGTAAATGAAGAGTATTTTCGACTGAAATGATGTCGACTGGTGATGACTGTGAACCCCATACGGAAAGGTCAAAGGTCAGGAAAGGCATAAAAGGTGGCTGTTGTTAGTTTGGGCGCATTTCAACTCGGCACTCAGCGAAACTCGGTGAACTTCGTGTTTGTGTCGTACCATTTGTAACATCAAATCAGCTGTAATTAATATTTCCTAGCTACAATTAATTGATAAAAATATTTTTTTTGCTCGTAGCATGTACCAAAGATAAATTAAAAATGCATTTCGCTTAAAACAGAAACAAATTAAATGCAAATTTAATAATAGGCATAATTAACATGAGTGAAATGTTCCAAAATAATGCTCGTAACAATTTGCTTAGTAACGTAACCGCCAATACAGCCATGGTAATGTTCCACCAGCGCGAGTCGTTGATGATATAAATAAATGTAGATCTAAAATAATGAATGGATTCCTGTAGGCCTACGTATTTAGCAGGTGCGGAACCCGGTGAGGAGGTGGGGGCGGGTGGGGGTGGGTCGAGAGTGCACACAACTATTTATGGCAAATCACGTTTTAGTTCAAACATTAAATATCATAAAAGGGACATGGTCATAGTTGCATCTAAAATACCGAACAAAAACTAAAAAACCGTTCAAGCCGGTCTGATTAAAACATCGATACATCAATTAAATAACGGCGACATCCTATTGAAAATAGTGGACGGTTAACTACATTTTATTCGCCGAAAAGTCACTTACTCGAACTCCAAATGCAATGCACAGTCTATTTTTGGCGTTAAACGAACACGGAAACTCCTTGTTCTTTATCGCCTCAATGAGGAATATCGCTGCCAAAAAGTCCGATAGGTGGCAGCACGGAAAACAAGAGATCCACAGAGTGATCTCCCTTGACAATACTCA
>JAUELE010120413.1:0-14430 GCA_031471655.1 Diodora aspera
TTTAAACATGTTATATACTTTCTATACATTAACTACATAGTTACGATTATGAATATTTAAACATGTTATATACTTTCTATACATTAACTACATAGTTACGATTATGAATATTTAAACATGTTATATACTTTCCTGCGACTGATGATGGTGATCAGTACCGAAATGCGTTTATGTATAAAATATAATGTTGGCTGATTTCAAAAGGAAAGGACATTGTTCATGAACAAATAATTACCATCAGCAAAAAATATGCAGATATGATTTTGAATCTCTCTCTCTCTCTCTCTCTCTCTCTCGTGCGTCGGAGGTAAAATCGCGCACCATCTGATCGCAAACAATTGTCATTTTGTACACCTCACTCACAAACGACGAACTGTTTGATGGTTCACGATATTTGGTCCACTTACTGAATTGCAATAAATCACGTATGTTTTATCAACCCACGTGATATAATCTCGACCTCTGATTGGTAGTTGCAAAAATCGCAAACAATTGAATCGTCGGTTCACTGCACACCTTTACGATTACAAAATTACAAAAAATCGGGCGAAAATATCAAAAACGTTTGATATTTTACGATTTGACATCGAGCGATCAAATCGTCTATTTTGTTCACAGCATACATTAACGATTCGCAAACGATCTAATCATTTGCAATTCGCAAAGGTTCGCGGTTGGCTTAATTAAAGATAGCTCAAATAGGATTGATTTTCATATTTGTAGCCACATGCGTCCTCAGTTAGACTGTAGAGCACATAATATGTTTTGTCACTGATCTGATGTAAAATCGCATAGTTATCAAACACCACCAGTTCAATAAAGGAAAATACGAATTGATAGCTTATTTTTGCAATTAGCTTATCTTCGAGTCACATGGCGTCTCAGTCGTGTTACAAGCAGACACCATTATATAGACACAGCATGAAAAATAATATGAAATCAACGTTTGATTGCTTTTTACCACAGCATAACGTAGATAGACTGTATGTTATCAGTCATTTCCTTCGTAATGTCCGTTACCACTTGCTTTGTTACGAGTATTTTGAATGAGGTAGTGTTTGTAGACTCTATAGTAAAGCAATGCTATAAGCTTAAACTTTCATAATAAAGCGTACAAGTTCTTAAGTGATTCCGTGATTTACCTGCTATTTATGTCACTTTTATAAAGTCGCCGATGTCTGACGTGTGTTTAGCGTTTCAAACGATGTATACTCTTCTCAGTAAGATTCACAATATAACAAGAAGATATAGTTCGAACCTCATGACTTGTCACATAACAGTCTGCATGGAAACGACACTAATACTACTACTACTACCACTACTACTACTACTACTACTATTAATAATAATAATTGATTTTATAATAGCAAAAATCCAATCTTTGGGCATGACTGGTATATGTATCAAATTTTATGGGATATATCAAATAGTGTCTCCGTAATCATCAGGACAAAGTCGTGACGGAAGGATGGACGGAAACACGTAAGGACAGATACAATTGTTATGTCCCTATTTCGTACACTAGGGAATAAAAGGAGTGGTTAACTGAATCACAAGCGTTTTTCAAAAGTAATGGTCACGCTAAAATGTAAATCGAAATCAAATCCGCTGAAACACGGGGGATTCAGCTGGAAAGATCAAACGACGTCGAGTTAACAATATTTATTAATTCTGATAATATCACGAGAGGTCATCGATCCGAACCTTTTAATACAATCACAAGTCTCTGAAGCATCTTCCTTGGGATTTAGATTTGGTGTCATACGGTTCAAATTTATACAACATCATATACACTGATACATTGTGTTGATGCAAGCTCCCACAGGGATCCGTAGTTGATTCATGAATTAAGAATGAAACTGAAACAGTAAAACTCTATGCATGGCAAACGTAAATTGGACTTTCGATACAGGGAAACAGTTTCATCATGTATCATTGAGAGCAGTAAACATCGAAACAGTAAATGTGAGGGTAAAGTGAAACCATTGTCACACTGTAACTAAAAAATATTAGAAATAGATTAATGTTTTATGTTTGATGTTCTGTATCTACATTTCAAATAGGATGTAAACTCAGTAACTTGGAAACAGCGGTCAGCAAGGTTTTGTTCATCTGGTCCTTTGCTATGGGCTGGATATCTAGACGGTAACCAAAACGTAGTTCAATATTGATTTCAGTCCTTTTTGTGAATCGAGCTGGTACGCTGTTAAATAACTCCTTTCTATCTACCATCCTAAAATTCCATTTGCAGTTAGTTTATAACGTGCACCAACACTACGAAATAATATGAAGACCAACAGTTGTTCTGCAGTCCAGCTTTCACTATTTCCAAGAAGTAGGCTATCCTCGACACACCGTCATAAAGGTTCTTGTTTACTCCAACCACCGTGTTTGTGCTTCATTTCGTACTAACATTAAGACCTGCCATTCCCCGACAGTACTAGACGCAGCAGGTGGCAGGGGTCTCAGGGTATACAACTGTTAATAGCTATACAGTTAAATGAATGTTACATAATGGCGTCACTGACGAAGTTATCAGATTCTCTCCTTCTGTTCTGTGTTACAGTCATGTATGAAGCGAACTGATATTGGGGAACTCTTAGAGAGCGAAACGGTTAATATAAGTCCTTGAAACCGTTATTCTTAACCAGTGTTTCTCACACGTTTTGTCCGCGAACCTGAATACTGAATGTTTTGGGCTGACGATCCTTCAGGGCGGAAGAATAAATCAACTCGAGTCCCTCAAGAGCATCCTTGGTATCCTCATTTGGGTTACGACCATTGTTCATGGAAACTATTGTCCGGAAGGATAGAATAAGGCCAAACTACGCATTATTTGGTTGCGTATATGAAGATCTTACGAACTAACCACCTTTTCTACTACATATTTTGTACGTGGAGAAGTCTATACGATATAGGCGAAACAACTTATCAAGATGGCTTAGTTAAAGTAACTGTGTAGGTTTCTAAAGCTACAGTGCTTTAGAGAGAGACAGGCGCTAATGATCGACGAATCCTGAAATTGCAAGATCATTCGGATAGACCCGATACACCCGAGCTCATACTGATGTAAACTGATTACAGCCAGTTCAACTTATATCGATACAGATGTGTACATTTGGAAGCACACTTTCTGACCTGAGAGAGCTCAACGTTAAAGGCATCATATTCTGCAACAAGTGGTCCTTCCATTTATGCAGCAACAGCCGCATGGAGTGACATTCCTGCCTTAAAACACACTCTCCTACAGTGATATTCCTGCCTTAAAACACACTCTCCTACAGTGCCAGATTTAACAACTACAAGTCGAATGCAAGCATGCATGCATCCCCATGTGTGCCAAATATGCTGCTGTAGGCTTCCAAACTTATTTTAGACAGTCGTGACAGTTAACCTTTTCTATTGGCGGAAATTGATTTTTGGTACCCTACATGTCCTTTTTCTTTCTTTAAATTTGTGTAGTCGATGATTTATGGGACATGAGTTATTATATTTTTAAGCATGGTAAAACACATTTTGGTTGATTCAGCTATCATTTCATGCGTTTTATTATTTTGCCCAGAATGACCTAGGACTGTTTCACAAAGCAATCTTGATGGTAAACTCTTCAGATCAACTTTTGAAACCAACGTTTAACCATTATACCAGTTGACAAAGCAACTTAAAGCTGTACTACATGTCCTAAAATCGCTCCCTGACTTGTTTTGAGAAACATGGACAAATGTTTGCCACTTTAAAGGGCAAGTCCAGTCAAAAATGAATCTTTAACCAACAAAAGAACTCAGGGCATACATAAAAAATACGTTATGATTATGTTTTCTTTTGCTCTGTAAGAAAGATTGGCGTGTTTATTTGGCCGATTTGTGACTCTCATGGGTGCCGCCATGGTTTGAAAATAGTGACGTCACAATCTCACCACGAAAACTCTTTTCACGACGTGCGACTAGGGCGATGGAGGAGCAAAACTGGAATTGTGTCTGCGATACGCATGCTATGTAGATTATCTGCGCTCCGAGCCACAAACAAGCACAAACACAGCCTGGAGTAATTCTTTCCCCAAGTAATTTCCCCTGTCAACAGGTGTTTGAGAAACCAACAAATTCTACAATCGCATTCAACAATATTTAACAGCAAAAATGGCTTGCCAGAGCGATATACAGTCGTATATGTATGAGCCCGATTACGAATAACGCGAAGAAAGAAATGTTGTCAATTCGGCAACAAAAAGTTCAAGTGACGACGAACAATTACGAGTAAGGATACTGTAGACTTGAATATGGTGCTATGTTCAACCATGCCATCGCAACGTGAACCTCGGTCGGTTTTTCACAAACAAATGGACAATATAAAATCTTGTTTAACGAACCATCCTGATTTTGAGACAGTGGTTCTGCGCAAAATTGTTTTGCTCATGTCTTATGTTCCGCACATGATTTACAAGGGAATTGGAGGAAGAGCCACCAACTATCTTTCTAACAGGTACCGTACACGTTTCAGTATGGCTTCATTCTTAATGTTATTTTCTTTTTGCATACCCTCTTCGTTTGAAACGTCTGTAATATTTTACCATTATGAACATTCTTAAAATAGTGTTTCGATGTTACGAAATATATAGATTATTGTTTTGTGAAATATATTTTTAATTAATAGTCAAACCCAAAGTCAAATAAATAGAAATATGGGAAACCACCTGGGCGGATGGTTGTTACTTGTGATGCAAAGACTTATAAAGTGTTGGTAGCCACCCCAGAACAACTGCGGTAAGTTCTAAAATGGCACTAATTGAAAATGACCAAATTGAATGCATAAACCTAAGAAATTCAGTTCTGTAATCTAATAACTAAATATTCTCCCTCCTATTTACATGTCATTGGTTAATGGAATGCAAGGCTCCGGATTTAATCTATTCTGTACAATTGTACTCTCACCAATCAACCGTTCAAATATTTCAATCAAACTTGCTGCCATCAGCACCTTGTATACACACATGTAGGACCAGTTATCAGCCTTGGTGGTTATGGGTTCGAATCCCAATTTATGACACATCATAAATATATTATTACATGTATTTATGCTTGTTTTTGACTATTGTGCATGTTTATAGGTTACATGGTGCAACACCAAGTTCTTGAGAATTGAAACCAAGGTTTACGTTCCTGCAAATATAAAAGCAAACATATTTGAAAAACCACAAGAAAACAACCATGTCACTTTCACATTTATTTTAGTCCACAGTCAATACATGAAGATAATAATGCTTGTCAACAAGTGCAGTGCTGTAAATATTCAAGGTTGAGGAATTTGCATATATATCCAGTGTATGAAAGTCTTAAACTTGACCATTTCCAGGCAATCAAGACTCATCGTCTACGGAAATTTTCTTTTCTTGGCATACAATGTAGAGAGACTGATGAAAGGTAAGATCATTCCAGCTTGTGTTGTAAGAGCTATGCGAAAGTAGTATCCCGATGCACAATACATTGGATGTAAGGAAGTTCAGGAGGCCTTAACGCTGCATGACATTTGAGGTTTCAGGAGGCCTTAACGCTGCATGACATTTGAGGTTTCAGGAGGCAAACACAAGCACAATTGTATGGAAAGGCATATATTAAACAGTTGGTAATTCATGGAATGTTGATAATTAATTTTAATTTCTACTACAGATAGATTTATTATAAAATGAAAATCATTGATTCCAAGATAAATATCTAATTCTAAATGAAGGTATTGTATCATCAGTCCCACTGCAACCCATATTGACATCTGAATTTATAAATAGTAAATACTATCACTGACCGGGAATGAACAGTAGTGCTACCATAAGTAGAATGAAGCTGGAATGATCTTTCCAAACATTTACTAGCTTCTGCACTTTGCTTTTAAGGACTGACTGCAGCAGCCTTATATCAGCACCATCATCATTTCGGCTGATGTACCTTTGGTCTCCCTTTACAGCTTCTGTATCCACCAACAAGGGCCTATACCTGTGTCTATTTGGATGGCTATGGTCATCGCACCAATCCTCGGTTTGAATGCTCACGGTATTCTGAAAAACGATGTTTAAATTGTAATTTAAATAATAAAATATGTACATGTACACATTTCAGCTTGTTTTCATTCTATAACTATATTTTGATAAAGGTGCTGTCTGCATATGTGTGGTATGTTTATTTCAGGATAAGAAGATACCAATTTTACATCAGTCGTCTTTTCCAGGAGACAATACCAAAATGCATGTGCCGCAGAAATGTCTTATTCTATGCAGACATCAATGTACCAGAAGTACAGCTAATTTTATCAATGAATGGAAAATGTCAAATTACTGGGCGACAACTAACATCTTGCCATAGAAGGCCACTAGAACATTATTTTATTATTTATTGAATGTTGTATTTATGTTGTCTTAATTGTTATTCTATTAAGCAGGTCCAAAATAATTAGGGTATTATTAATTATTAGCTACGGTGTGTGCATGTGATTTATTTGATTCAGAAATAATTAACAATACCCGAATTATTTTGGAATAAATTGATAAATAAATCACATGCACACGCCGTAACTAATACACTTTGATTCGGAAATAATTAATAATTATTTTGAAACAGCTCAACAGAATAGCAATTAATACAACATAATACTATTCATTCATTCATTCATTCATTTCACCCTTGCTACTAGTTTACCATATGTTCGTTTTTAAATCACACAGTGTGTTATTATAAGTGGATTCATTGCAAATGCTCAAACGTCATGAAACCGGTGCCGAGAAGTTAGTTTCTTGAGTGCAAAGGATTGCATCTAGATGAAAAGGCTACAAGCAATGTTCAGCTGCCATCATTTCAGTTTCTTTGTCAATTTTTATTTCAAGTGTCGTACTGTGTTTTGCATTGTGAAAATCATTTGAAATTTAACATCCCTTCAGCTTCCCGGACTTTACGGTCGACTAATTCCAACAGATGCGTGCCGGAATCTATTGTGCATCCATCGATCGGTAACTTAAATTAAGTTTCCTTTTTAGCTTATTTTACTGGTCCGGATTTCTAAAATAAGATGTTCCGAATCCTGGAACGTATTGCCAGAACGGCGTTGTCAAAACTTGGGAGTTGTTCATCGAAAAATCAAAACAGAGGAATCGTCATGCCGTATAGCGTCCTTGGTGAAGTTTTGACTTCACATTCTTGCGAAAAACGATCTCGTTGGCACCGCGAAAGTGAAAAACGGCAGCGCCCATGGATGCGCGAAAACCGTTGTATTTGGCAACTTTGAAAGGCTGTAATATCGATATTCGTGCACACATGGGGAAATGACTTGGAGGTATCTTTGATTGACAGAAGGATCTTTTATTCCTGAAATTATAGAAGAAAGGTGGGCGTGTCCTTTAATTTTAAAATTAACTGAGTCACTAAGATTGATCTCAACTAAGATCGCTTGATGAAAGTGTATTTTTCAATGCTTGTGAGTTTCTCTGATGCGTGTAGTTGTGAAGGTAAGCAAACTAAACTACTTGATATTATCCCACGAGAGTAACACATATCAAATCAGTTTATTAGAAATTCAGATCAGATCTTGACATACACTGAGGTCAAAGCTATCCCTTGTGGAAAGGAAAAAGATCTCGTCGAGGTTAAATGTGATAAAACCAAGGAATCAAGACGCCATGTCACTGAGAATACCGCTGAGAATATTGCCCATGAAGACCAGACGAGAACTACTGCAGTAGTGTAATGAAGATTTACCCATCACACCTAACGTTGTAGCCTTAAAAAAACATACACTAAACCTGTACACGTATAACTTAAGGATAAAATTTACATTCCTTTATGAAATCAATTTAAGATATAAATCAAGAAAGCCGTAGACTGATTCATGCCCCAATAGCCGAGCAAATACAGCGGCAAAGAAATGATACCGTTAGAACTGCTTCAGTGAGTGAGTGAAATGGATTTTTACATTGCAGGGGGCAATATTTCAGCCATAGCGCAATGTGATGTACAAGAGGCACATCAGAAAAAGGGACCACACAGGATCGATAGTAAGAAAGTGAAAGCAAAAGATCCCCATTTTGGTCGCGTTGTTTGACAAGCATTGGGTTACTGAGGCCCTATTCTATTTAAGTGACACCACGTCACTCACCGGAAGCCCCACAGGGTATCGAAAACAGGAAAAATAAAATCAAGGGCATATGAGAACAGAGAGGTTGACGAAGCCAAGGTTCAATGAGCAGTGAGGGAGCACGCTGGACTCTCTACATATTTGGACATACCTGTCTCGAGGACGTTCATGTGATGGAGGGCTGTAAAAGGCTTCCACAGCAGCAAGAAGACGTTCACTTGGAGGCATCGGGGGTGGAAGTCGGATATCATTGGGGTCCAGGTGTTTGTAATCATGGTCCTCGAGCTTTAAATTGAAGTTTCAAATGTATAAACAACAGAGAACAAAATGCTTACAGGTAAATAATTTAAGTGCAGCATGCTTGTGAATTACAACTGATATGGTTTTAAGCAATCTTTGCACTAAGGCACTGTAATCTCAGGGCACCAATCCAGACTGACAAAAGTAGCAGACCTAGACTTGATCAGTTAACATGGGTAGGAGAGGTTGAGTTCTTGCTTAATGTTGCATGGGCAATCTTTCAGCTATTACTCAACATGATGTGCAAGGTGTGCACACAATGAGTGATTTTGGACTGTACATGGTTTTCGGCAATCTTTCAGCCATATCACTACAGTGTCAAACACATCATGTTGGTGCGAGTCTCCAATCTCCAGGTTGAAAGAAACTGTACCGGGCAGGAGTCAAACCATGATTGCCTAGGCTGGCAGGCCAATGGGCCGACACACTAACCACTGCACCATCCTGTGTCTCATGTACACACAGGGAGACAACAATTCAAAATAAGATAGAGAGCAGCAATACTGAAAGCTAAAAATCCCCATTTATGTTGCCTTGTACGATAAACATTAGGTCACTTTAGTTTTATTCGTTCACAGTAACACATCACTCCTTGAAAAAAAACCAGGGAGACATTCCCAGGATTCAAACACATACTCATCAAAGATGACATACAGCTAAGCTGACACAGTATGAATGATTGCATCAAGACAGAGTTCAACAGGTGACACTCACCTTAACCAGGGGTGCCAGAAGCCCTGCCGGCAGCTCATAGTAGGGGACAGACGGGGTCAGGTCAATGTCCAAGGGGAGAGACGGAGGGGGGCCCAAGGCAGGGAATCCTGGCGGAGGTTTGCTCAGGTCTGGCAGGAGGGGAGGCATGGGACCAGGTGGGGGAGGCCCGCGGTAATCTCCTGGCGGTGGCCCTCTGAAATCCCCTGGGGGCATGCCTCTGGGTCCTGGGCCGGGGCCTGGTCCAGGTCCGGGTCCAGGTCCTGTCACAGAAATGTATGAATATTTATAATAATTAACATACCTGCACAAACTAATCCAAACTTGGTTACAATCAAATGCAAATGCAGCAGGCCAGTGGGTCATAATTTTCTACAATCATGTTTACTTTAGCAAAGAAACAGAAACATCTTGAGAAAAGGTGGGCCAGTGAATATAATACTGATCTGACTTGACAAGCAGGTCATCCCGCACATGCTGTATAGGAAGAGTTATGCCCCCTAACATGAACAACTTCATAGATTATGCAGGCTGGACATAAAACCATGACTTTCGCTAAATAGCATTGCTCTGTTTCAAGTATTTTCAATTTATAAATCAGCTCAAATATAAACAAACAAGTTCAACCTACCCAATCCATGTCCGTAGTCAAACTGCTGTGGCGGCGGTCTTGGAGGGAAACCAGGTGGGGGGTTATTGAAGTTGGGTACACCTGGAGGAGGTTGCGAGTATCCTCCCTGAAACGGAGGACCTGGTCCTTGCCCCGGTCCTGGACCCATCCCTGGACCCGGTCCGAGTAGGGGCTGGAAACAGTAACAATACATCATGGATATATTCAAACTGTTAATTAGGCCTAGTCTCTAACCAAGTCTCAAACAAAGTTGAGTAACAGATACTGATGCTGTCGCACGAGGAGATAGCATGCTCCGATGCCAATTTAGAAAACTTCAATTCAAAGTTTAGGTTCATATGGTGCACTCAAAATCATTCTGCAAAAATTGTTGAGAAAGCTGAAGTGCTGTTGCACTATTATGTGAAACCTAAGCATCTAGGAAATCAAGCATGCACTCAGTCACAAACCCAGTTCTAATGATTTCGTAATTTCACAATCTAAATTCTGTTGGATTTATTTACTAATTACAAGAAACATCCCTATCGTAGTTTATCCTGTATGGATAGTAACACTGCCTGAAGGACAGAAAGCGTATTTCACACAATTGAAACTCTGAATTTGACACCTTCTGCATCATGACGATTTTACATGACAGGGGTCATGTTTCAGACATAATTCAACATTTTGAGCTTGACACCCTGAGAGGACACAGCAAAACAAGGGTTTGATAGAAATGGTGAAAGTACAGGGTTACCGGTGACCTTCTTTCTAAAAGACACCACGCTTCTTGCAGGTCCCAGGGGGTATCTTAATACTAACCTGTGACATGCGAGGTGGAGGTCCACCAGTGGACTGCGGGGGACCCGAGTCTAACCTCATCCCGCCAGAGTCTAGCCTCATGGGACCCGAGTCTAGCCTCATGGGACCCGAGTCTAGCCTCATGGGACCCGAGTCTAGCCTCATGGGACCCGAGTCTAACCTCATAGGACCTGAGTCTAACCTCATGGGGCCCGAGTCTAACCTCATGGGGCCTGAATCACCATCTGAAGGCGGCAGATTCATTACATGTGGCTGAGTTGTGACTAACACAGGGTCTCCACTGGGTGGTGCTGACTGGATTGCATTCGGTGAAGGGCCATTACCCATGCCCATCGACCCTGGTATGATGCTGGTAGCAGGTGCTTGCGAGGCAGCTGTTGCAGCTGAAAAAAAAATAAATCTAAATTTCTGACGAACTCAATTCAAATCTTTTACTTAAGGTGCAACTTTTTTCTCCACAACAGAAACAGTGCACGAGAGGTCCATCCAGAGAGAAGATAGCACAAGGGAAGGTAAACAGCAGAGAGACAAACATGCATCTTATTTGTCTTCTACACAAAGAATGGAAGAGGTGGAGGAGACAACAGATGGGGAGGAGGAGGAACAACGGAAGGAGGAGGAAGGAAAGGGAGAGAGAGAGAGGCACAGGTGAGGGGAGTGAGTGGTTTGAGGTTTTATATGGTTTCCGGCAATCTTTCAGCCACATCACCCCGGCCTCACCAACATCACGTCGGTCTCAGGGCTCCTGTCTCGCCGGGCTGAAAGAGATGTGCCCGGGCAGGACTTGAACCACAACCGCCAAGGCTGGTACATCGCTGGGCCGATGCCCTGACCACTGCACCATCCCACACCCATGAATGAGGGGGGAAGGGAGGGAGGGAAGTGACACTCAATAAAACTCATGACAAAACAGTTAAACAAAACATATTTCTCATGAGGACATCATGTCTACACACCTGCTTGCTGTTGTTGCAGCTGTACCTTCAGCCCTGCTATCTGGGACTCCATCTGAGACAGCTGATTGCCCAGATGATTCACAAACTCCTGGTGCTGTTTCTGGAGACCGCCGTACTGTGCTTGGATTTTGGAAGATACTTCTGACACAATCTGACCATTGTCTCTCAGCAAGTCGGACTGAAACATCATCAATCAGAAAATGTTAAAATTTCAGTTCCATCCAGTTTCATAGTAATCCTCGAAAGATGTAGGTGAGTTTATTCATCACTTGGGTAAACTTTCACCAACAACGCAATGTGACATGTGAACAAGCTAAGTTGATTTGCCATTCTGCATCAACCAGGCAACATTTCAGCTACAATGTAACTTGATGCTGACTGCAGGAGTTGAGGTCAAGTGAGTGAGAGATTTGGGCTTTTACATGGTTTTGGATTTTACATGGTTTTAGGCAATCTGTCAACAGCATCACCCTGTGTCATGTTGCAAGAGCAAAATATCTACCATAACGCAAAATGAAGTGCAAGCTGCTAACCGTGGGAAAAGACATTTATCAAGAGATCAATAGAAAGTAAAGTGAAAGCCACATATTCCCATTTTTGCCGTTTTATGCGATAAGCACCGGATTGCTAGGGGCTTATTCTAGGCGACACCACATCACTCCCTGGAAGCTCCATGATGGTAACTCAAAGTGAAATGTGTGTTTAATGTGAGTGAGTGAAATGGACTTTTACATTGCAGGGGACAATATTTCAGCCATAGAGCAATGTGACGTGCAAGAGGCACATCAGGAATGGGAACACAGTATCGATAGTAAGAAAGAGAAAGCAAAAGATCCTCATTTTAGACGGCTCTTACGGCAAGCATGGGGAAACTGGGGTCCTATTCTTTCTAGTGTTCGAAAGACACCCCGGGAACTCCACGAGTGTGTGTTTAATGTAGCTATGGACAGTATTTCAACATATCAATAGAGAAAAACAGTGAAAACAATATTTCCATATTATTCACCTTGTATTATAGGAACCCTATTCTTCCTAAAGTCACACTTAGGATTCAATAGAACATAAATAAAAGCTGATTATCTTTTAGCAAATTGTTTGTACCATGACAAGTTTCAAAATAACTTTAATTCTTTAAAATCATTACTGTTGCATGGATAAGAGTTTATAGAGACAACTGAATGTGAGCTCATACCTGGTAGTTTGATAATGCCTGACTTGGATCTTGCATTTCCTGGAAGTAAAACAAAAAGCTTCACACTAAACATCATTGGCAAATAAAAGGAAAAAACAAAAAAGTAAAACAGAAAACAACAACAATCTGTTTCATATGTGTGCACTTGTATGCGGGTTACAATGAACGAGGGAATTTAATCAATTCTTTTGTGAATTTGATATTTATGAAAATGTTTAATTACTTCTTCCACTTGTAACAAAAAAATATCAAACTAGTGTTAGTAACTCTTAATAAATGTTTTCCAATCAGTTTGCCTATAACTTGAATCATGACAGTCTGATATGATAAAGAGTTAATTCAAGTATTGAATTAGTTTTGTATAGCAGCAGCAGGAGTTGCCCACAATATGATAGAAATCAAATAACTATTGGGATTCTACCTTACTTCTTCCCAGAAGCTGCGATATTAAATTATCAAGAGGTTTCCAGTGTAGTTATCTCAACACGACATTCTTTTGTCTACACTAGATATACAATAATCCAATTAAGGAGTGTGCACAACAACCTGCTGGTAACAAAGTAGCCTTGAAGGACAAATTTCTGACTATTTATAGTACAACAACTCTAATGCTGGAAAATACTGGCATCAAGAACAAGGAAAATATATCCGCGAGTTTAGGAGCCGTTCAACAAGAAAAAGAGAAGAGAGAATTGTCACAGGCTGATCGCAAACGTAACTGTCCAAGCAGGCAATTAGGCCACATAAACAAATAGTTGGTGATCATCCCTACCCTACTCTGAAAAACAGCCCCAACAAGATTTTTTTTATGTTTCAGACAAAGCAACTAGTGTTGTTTGTGAGGAAGTAAGTTCAGGTTCTCATTTTATGAAAGCATTGCAACTTTAGGATATCGTAAAGATATGACAAAGTTCAAGATTTCGTTAAGTTTTGGTTTCATTTTACATGTGTAAATTTAGGCGGGCTTTGTAAAACAGTAAAAAATATTTAGGCATGGATTAAGACGCTGTTTAGAAGGGTGTAACAATAAGGTTCTCTCATAAAATGGGGGGCCAGGTTACTGAAGACCATATTTAGACTAAAGAACTAATCAGTTTTGCTCCTACTGTCAAATACATTTGGTACCACAAGAGGTAATCTGAAATACAGGTTAAGAGAAACGTACCTCAAGTGTGTCTGGATCAAAATACTGGTTACGTTCCCACAAAGTCAACAACTGAAAAAAACAAAAACATTGATCAGCATGTACTGTTACTCTGACAAGGTGTATTAGACGTAGGGATACAAAATTAAAAAAGTTGTCAATTTCATGACTTTCATAAATTTCAAATCGGCTCCCATTACAAAAGTAATTAATGAAAATAACATCACTCCGGGCAGAACTCAAACTCCAAAACCATTACAGCTAAAAGAAGTGTGTCACAAGGGTTGGTGTCGTCACCCAGGGCAATCTTCACATCCCCCACCCACAAGTGACACCCCTCGGGCCCCGAGTTGTCCACTACGATATCCTCCTCACCCATTATAAAATGAATCTTGCTCAAGATGCAAATCTCTGCACTGCCACATGAAAGTATTTTACAAGTGCTTCTTCTACTGTACAAAGAGAGTGAGTGATTTGGGGTTTTACATGGATTTTGGCACTCTTTCAGCCACATCACCACGGTCTCACCAACATCACATCGGTGTCGGGGCTCCAGTCTCTCTGGGCTGAAAGAGAGGTGCCC
>JAUELE010120524.1:0-14427 GCA_031471655.1 Diodora aspera
TGTGTTGTCCCTTTTCCTGATGTGTCTCTTGCACATCACATTGCGCTATGGCTGAAATATTGCCCCCTGCAATGTAATAATCCATTTCACTCACTCTCACATTTTATATATAAAACATTGTGCCACTAATAAAAATTAAATACACTGCAAAGCCCTCTTTCTCTGCCGATTTCATAGAAGGTAACTAGACTTGCTTTGTAGACTGGCTAAAGGCTTTTTAAATAAATTTATTAATTTATGAAAAAATAATTCCACACATGGGGCAGGACTAGTTGTAAAATAGCTCCCTTTCCCCATAGAGACTGGACGGTTCTTGTCAGGGACCCTCCTTTAAAATATCTTGGAACCGCCTGTTCATCCCCCCTTCTTCACATTCCCTCATTATTTACATTATTCACCCACACTCCCATTATTGCCAAGTAGAGTAGATAAGCTTATAGTCTTGCAGTCTGCACTAACATCTTCACTGCATTGTCAAACAGTGCTTATTTACAGTACCTGGATACAATGTTACAGAGATGTTTTCGAAGCATATCAGCCGAAAGAGAGTCAACACTAGAGATCCTTATGCACACAGTCCTGGCAGACAGGCATCATGGGCCGCAGACTCTCACGAAAATGCCACCGAGTCCAATCTCCTCATGCTCCAATACCAGGCGGAATATTATGTATAATCACATAGCTGTATCCACTGGTGCACTGGTGGTGCAGACTTTCTTATATTATTAAAGACCCTGAGGGGTCTAAGGATATTGTCATGTAGCGTGAACATAATGTTGTTCAAGATATATTGATGCATAGTATTGACTTCATCACCAAGTTCACTATGTCAGTAAAACTCAATTATGGACAATTATATGCAGGTCATTACACTGAGTATGTTTCTTCTACCCCTTTCTGTCCCAGATTCAACGTCAATCACAGCCACCAGGGTCCCTATGCATACGCTGGTAGTAAGCCATGGCGCTGAAGTAAGTGGCAACATCGGAAGGGATTTATGGTTGATCTCTACCGGATGCACAAGCACCTACTTCCGATGTTCGCTACTACCAGCTCTTGCATACGCGCCCTTCAGAGTAGTCTGTCTCCCATATCCTAAAGCATACAAAGATAATGGAGCCTGCCTAATTCTAGACATTTAGCGAATCTAGGAATTTTCAGCTCCAGAAATTCTCTGGGCTCCTTTTCTGATTTTACAATTGTATTATGAACTTAATTTTGTAAATTAAGCGTACTTCTGGGACTAAATGTTAGTCTACTAGCAGAGGCAAAATAGGACATGATCTTTCTGTCCCGGATTTAACATCAATAACAGCCACTAACAAGAAAATAGGACAAGATTGTTTTTGTTCAGATTAGGCGACATACATCTTTCTTCCAAATCCACTGAGATAAAGTCGTCCATTCTTGCCTGTAAGGCCTGGCAAATACCGACTATTAGAATCTTAGTTATCCCCCCTGGGTATTGTCAATTTGATGGGGAAATGAAGGAGCTATTATGTTCTCGCACGCACATGAGACACCGAAAAGATGTAAACCTCTGCGATTGGTCTGCTTCTTCGGTTAAACATTTTTTGCTTCCTACTTAAATCTTTTTGGTAGATTAAGCTTAATCATAAATTTATTTATTGATTAAGTTTTTATATTTATCCATTCTGTAAATATATCCATGTCGTGTGAAATATATTTTATTTATTTGTCTTTGCTTGGTAAATTTTCCTCATTCATTCATCAAATCATTCATTCATTCATTCTACTGGTTGCTCCGGATCCTTATCCTACTTACTGAAGCATTTTTGGAAGACAAAGTGACATCATGGCATCATCTTAATATGATGTTTAAAAAACGTTTAAGTTGACTTAGTGGATTTAGTGGATGCATGTTTTTTTACCTTATGTACATAGGCGTGAAAGTGGGGGGGTGGGGGGCATCACTCACACCAACCATCACCCTGCCCTTTACAGTGCTGGATTATAATTTGGAAAATTTTAGAGACAATCATGTTGGTGTGACCCCCTCGGATGGTGTTATCCAGTACGGTTGGCAGTCCCTTCTGTACCCCACAACCTCCAAATCCCCCCCCCCCCCCGTCCCCCTTCCCGTCACCTTGTGATTCTACTGCTTATTTACCTTGCCTTTGAATGATTTACTTCAGTAGGTAGACAAAGATGGAGTAGCCTGGCCTAGCTGCAAATTGATTAGCGTTTTCTTGCTGGTACGCTTGCAATCAAACACCGCCACACATGCAGCACCAGATTGACTTTGCGGTATTGATCCATTGTAAAACTTTACACATGCCATTCGAGAGCCGTGACTTTAGAATGTTAATTATCTCTCATTTGTTAAGCTGTGATATTCACTTCATGATGTATGTGTGTAACAACAATGTTATTTGGTGTGGTAGGAAATAAGTATTTCATCTCTTGTATGACTTAAATGAGGCAATATAGAATATAGCAGCAAGGTTATTTGGTGTGGTGGGAAACAAGTATTTCACCTCTTGTATGACTGAAATAAGGCTATATAGAATATAACAGCAAGGTTATTTGGTGTGGTGGGAAATAACAAGTATTTCACCTCTTGTATGACTGAAATAAGGCTATATAGAATATATAAACAGCAAGGTTATTTGGTGTGGTGGGAAATAAGTATTTCACCTCTTGTATGACTGAAATAAGGGTATATAGAATATAACAGCAAGGTTATTTGGTGTGGTGGGAAATAGCAAGTATTTCATCTCTTATATGGCTGAAATAAGGCTATATAGAATATAACAGCAAGGTTATTTGCTGTGGTGCGAAATAACAAGTATTTCACCTCTTGTATGACTGAAATAAGGCAATTTATAATATAGCAACAAGAGATGTAAAACACAAATTTTATACACAATAATATATTCTTAAAGAAAGAAAAAATAAAGGACAAAAAATCATGTCAGAGAGTCTTTTATCAGCAGGACCAACATTAAACTTGTAGTACACATAAATTAGAGAGTCACTGGCATGTCGATTGAAATTGTGACCACCACATGCCTTGACAACCTACTGGCATCGTTTGCACATGCTCTGGATCAACTATCACCATTGGCATTATACAACATGTGATCCTGTACTTTTGTCCCACTAGTATATTATTTGCAAGAAAAGGATGCATACATGTGTGTAGTGATGGCATATTGAATGGGTTGGAAGTGGATCACTGAATCTCCTGCTAAAATTAAGTGAGCTCGGTGAGTCACTTGCTAGAATTCCCTAACCTAAGGGGAGGGGTTGTTTGGTAGCTCAGTTGGCTGAGCCTTGGCCTTCTGATTTAACAGCCACAGGTTCAGTTCTTAGAGTAGGAGGTTGGGCAATTTCTCTGCAGTAGTCAGTATTTCTACATGCGGTGATCATATGTTACGCTTTGAGTGTGTCAATACCAGCCATTGCTCGCAGGTTTTACTGCATCAAAATCATCCAGCTCCCTACTGGTCATGCAGGTATTCGTCTAGACTTTTGTCAAGACCCTGAAGCTGTACAAAAAACATTTAAATTTATATATGTAATTTTGGAAGCAAATAATTATTCCTGGGACTTTCATATTGCCTTTCCTAGCTCTGTCTGAAGCAGGGCTAAGCAGAGATGGCTGTGTTAGAATGAAATGTTCAGTTTTCTATGCCTTGACTCAGGGTCTTGACAAAAGTCTAGTATTCGTCCTGCACTGGCCTGGCAAAAGTGGGCATATGGCTTAAAGATTGCAGAGTCCCACTGTAAATCTAAGCAAGCAAGCACCAACCAAAATAACTAGTAACCAACCCAACCAGTTAGAATGACTAATAATATGTAGAACCACTTTCTTAAAAACTTTTATCACTAAAATTTCTGTTCTCTACTTGTCTTGGTTGTTTAGTTTATTGTGAAAGGTACATTATTACAGACAATAGAGTTGCAAGGAAAAAAATAACTGTTATTTCGTTTTACAACTGCTATGCATTCGTGTCTTCCGCATGTAAAAAATAATATATAAAAATGAAATAAGGAGCCTGCATTGCCCTTCTCTTTCTAGGGAAAAGGATGATCACAAAGTATTTATTTTTATGTGGCCTTAAGGCTTAGTGAAGAAGCCTCCCCAAAAAGAATTAACCCCTGGCTTTTATTTAAGGATTTACGTGGGATGGTGCAGTGGTTAGTGTGTTGGCCCAGTGATCTGCCAGCCTTGGCAATCATGGTTCAAGTCCTGCCCAGGTACCTCTCTTTCAGCCCGAAGACTGGAGCCTCACATCGACGTCGCGATGGTGACACTGTGGTGATATCGCTAAAATTGCCGAAAACCTCGTAAATCCCAAATCACTCACTCACTATTTAAGGATTTATGATACTTTTTGTACCAATTTTCTCAGGTAGGAACATAGAGCTGAATGTAAAATAGTCCATCAACTCGATACAGATATCAATGCATATGCAGTAATATCTGTACATGTGTCATTATTTATTTCATTCTGTTTTGTTACAGACGTTGTCCGACTTTTCCGAGACGAGTAGCATCAGTGACACGAGGCAACTCGTAGAAGAGAAGGATGATGGGAAGCCGCGGAGCAACATCCCCATGACAAGTTTCAACTTCATCAACTCCATCATTGGTTCTGGTATTATTGGTGAGTAAGGTCACCTATTTTTCAGTTGCTCAACAAATCTGCCAGCGTAAAAAAAAAAATGGAAATGTGAATAATATATGTTTGGGGATCTACCTCTTAAACATTTGACAAAATAAAAGAATAATTTGGAATTGGAATGGTTTCCTTTTTTCAACCTAACATTTTATGGCCAAATTCTGCAACACATCCCCCAATTCAGGAGAATATCTTTAATTTTACCTCTTAATTGAGGGAATTACATTATATCAACTCAGCTTAGCCCAGTAGTCTGTTTTCCAGACCCTAGAGCTTACAAAGAAAACGGAGCCTGCCCGAATCTAGATATTTAGCAAGTCTAGGAATTCTCAAACTAGAAATTAGGAATATCTCTGGGCTACTTTTCTGATTTTATTATTTGGGTTTTCTTTTGGTATTATGAACATAATTTTGTAGATTGGGCTTATTTCTGGGTCTAAATGTTAGTCTACTTAACCCAGTAATACAATGTTTTCTGCCAATTTCTTGACCTGCTTTGCAGGCGAGGACCCCAATTAAGTCGACCTGACTGGCAAAACCTGGATTGTGATATTCTTTGATTTCAGCCTACGAATCTTAGTTTAAATATAATGTAAAATACTCTGGACAATCTGGTCTTTGTCTATTTCGGATTCCGGCATACACTTTCAAACGAAAAATAGTCTGTAGCAACCGGCATCATCGAATGACTGGTAGCACCCATTACCATACTCTTTGTAAAAGCAAACTGAATCACTATCCACTGAGATCTAAGAACACAGGACAATGCCCATTCATTAGTTGTTCTGGCTAATTAATTGTTAGAAACGCACTTCATTAGTGATAACAAGAATGACTCCATAATAATTGGTGTTTTAAACGTGTCATCACTTGGAAATAAATTCATTGATCTTGTTCATTCGACAAAATGTCATATTGTATTGTATCATATCATATTGTGTTGTATTATACCTCCGTGCAAAAAAAATTGGACAACTTTGTCAGCGGGTATTTCATTACATATTCAATTTTTTGGCACGAAAATTGGCACACACATCAGGAAAATGTCTACAATTTGTTTGTTAAACGTCAATAGTCTGTAACTTCACCACCTTTCTCAATACATTGAGATATTCTGCACGGTATTGAATCTATCAAGTGTTCTATTAGTTGGTCTGATATCTCTGCCCACGTTTGATGGATCATTGCTTTCCACTGGGCAAAGTCTTTGGGTTTTAACTTCTCAACTTTGTCATTCATGATCTGCCAAATATTTTCGATAGGGTTGAGGTCTGGAAAAACGTCCGGAAGATCCTTCACCTAAACGTTGTGGTCACGCAGCCATTGGCGGGTCTGCACAGACGGTTGGATGCGGGCGTTGTCCTGTTGCATGTCACGTGACCAACCCATCAACAAGGAAGATTACAAATATTGACCTATATACCTTGCATTAGTAAAGAGATGTTGAGCAGGGCTACGGAAATGGTTATATCACGATGGATTTTTATAACTTTGAAAAGTGTCCAATTTTTTGCACGGAGCTATATATCAATTTCAGCTGCTGTAAATTTGAGGTGATTTAGGAAATAGTTTGATATTTTATTGTGGCCACACTTAGTTTACATTTTCCATATTTAGTTTACATTTTGTTCACCTTTAGCTTTTATTTGGCAATTACTTAGAAACATTGTTTTCGTAGTACATGTCATTTACTTGTCCATAGGTATGTGATATCGGTAGTTGTTTAGTTCTGTAGCATCAAGTGGGGTTGGATACTTTGCTGTGAACTTCCTGTCTTTTCTTTTTCTTTCACTTCACTTTAGATTTTGTTTAATACGTGCTAACTACTAACCAGTTCGTTTTACTTACACGTCCCCGTTATGAAGTAAACTGAGTTGAAATTTATATTGCGTTTATCATTCATCGTTTTTTGGACTTAGTTTAACTTTAGGTATTAGGTGACATTTTGAGTTACTCCTGTAGCATCCTTACACGTCCTTCCGGTAATTATGTGAATACTTATATACGCGAATCATCATTGTTTACTTTCAGGTGTTTGATATTTATTTACATCTGAAATTCTGACTCCGTCGATTTACATTTTGATTGATTACACTTATTCATATAGCCATAATACTGCATAATACATGTACTAACATCGTAGATATTCATTGTGTCTAACGATCCTTCCGTTTCAGGTGATGAATTTTTGTGTGTATATTTGAACATTGACTTGAGTTGAATATTTATTGACATTGTTTACTGTATCAGTATCTCAACTTAGGGTTCGAACCTCATCTTGCTTAGTTGATAGACTATACATTCGTTCGTGTCTGTCATGCAGCCCTGAGATTAAACGTTGATATAGCTGCAAGACTGCTACATGTAGTTAGTTAATTGTGCTTGTGTGTAACACACCTGCTGTTCACCTTTGACAGTTTGGTTTAAATCCCTACCGGGTTAGCTCTGTGCAAGCATCCATTTGTTCAGCCCGGACATGGAGCCTCTGTATTCACGGTGATGTAGCTATTCACACACTCACTCACACACACACACTCACACATCCATTCACACGCACACTTTGTTCAATCTATGCCAGCTGCATGTATTTTAGGGTTGTGACCTGTATTTCTGTGATAGTGTGTTGTATCTCGGCTATCAAGATGGAAGGTTTATCAGAGGATGAGTTCAAGTCAGTAATTAGTGGTCTCAAGAAATTGGGAATTGCTCCAAAAGTTAGCACAGGAGAGGAACTTAAACAGTGGATAGCTAGTTCGAGTCCCATTTCTGTTAGAGAAGAACCTAGTGAAGGTGCATCATTCAGACATCCCGTAGATGAACAGTCAGCTAGTTCTAGGCCCTATTCTTTCCGTCAGTCACCACGCATTTCCATATTTTCGGGAGATTCATCAGTCAAGGGTGAAGCTAATTTTGATTTGTGGCTGTATGAGACAGAAAGATTATTGCAAGCTCCTGGTTATAGTTCTGAGGAAGTTAGCCATGCTATTCATCGTTCTTTGAGAGGTGAAGCAGCTAGAGTAGCTATGAGATTAGGACCAAGTGCTTCTACTACCAGACTTGTCGCTAAACTGAGAGATATTTATCAACCTGTTGAGACCAGTGAATCATTGTTAGCAAAATTTTACAGTGCTAAGCAAGGAAGTAACGAAAATGCTACTGAATGGGGATGTAGATTGGAAGGAATTTTGTATGAGGTTCGGAGTCATGGTCATTTAGCTGGAATGGATACAGATAGCATGTTACGAAACACATTTTGGCATGGACTGCATCAGAGTTTAAAGGATATTGGTGGACATAAGTTTGATTCTGTTCAGAACTTCGATAAATTAAGAGTCGAGATCAGAGCAATTGAGCAAGCTAAGGAGTCCAATTTGAGCCAGTCTAGAGTCCAGAAACCAGTTCATAGCAAAGCAGCTACTGTTTGTAATCCTGATTCTGAATGGCAAGAAATGAAGGCCATGATATGCAAGTTGTCAGCAAAGGTAGACAGTTTAGAGCAGAAATTGTCTCCTCAGCATGATGAATCTACATCATCACCACACTTTGAGATGAGTACGACTCATGCACAACGACAGGATCAGTATAGACCACCTCGAGAGGAAAGACGTTGTTATAACTGTGGACAACCTGGTCATCTTCAGATAGGTTGTTTGGTTCGAACTGATCATATGAGACGTCCTTTAAACAGACAAGGTCCTATGTCAAGGGGCAGACGATAGGATCACGCCAGCAGAGTAGCTCCACAGGTCAAGTTCGATTTCCACCTGGTTTGATTGGCACATCCAGTGAGACTGATATAACCATTAATGGAATCGACTGCAAGGCACTTCTTGACACAGGGTCTACGGTATCAACGATTTCTGAATCATTCTATCGTCAGCAACTACCAGACTTAGAGTTGAGAACATTAGAAGATTTTATTCACATAGAATGTGCAGATGGTGAATGTCTTCCATACTTAGGATATGTTCAGACACAGATAGCAGTTCCAAGCATTGAGTTTTCTGATTTGTTGCCATGTTTACTTTTAGTTGTGCCAGACAGTAATTACAACAGCAATATACCAGCTTTGATTGGAACCAACGTGTTGAATCCTATCTTAGACAAATGTCGACAGAGGAATGGTACCAACTTTCTACAGACTGCCAAGTTGAATACCACATGGTATCTTGCTTTCAGAAGCATAGTTTTGCAAGACCGTACTCTAAAGAAGAATTGTTTCAGACTTGGAGTTGTAAAGTGTAATGAAGCATCAAAGATCATCATTCCACCAAATACCACTACTACTTTGAGAGGATACATAGACAAGAGCTTACCATATAGAGATACATGTGTCATGTTACATCCTACTAGCCAAGCTTCTATTCCTCCAGGTATTGAGGTGACACCAGCTATTTTTAGATTTAATTCCAGGAATAAACAAGTTCCAGTACAGTTGTCCAACTTGTCTTTGCAAACCGTTGTGATACCATCCAGTGCCATCATATGTGAAATTCAGCCAGTTGACATTGAAGATGTGACCTGCCTTGACCTTGAGACTTTGACCAATCAGGTGAAAGAGCATCCTTTAGACAAGGTAGATATTTCATCTGACATTACTGATGATCAACTTAGAATGGGACAAGATTTGATCAGCAGATATCCTGATATATTTTCTACTGGTGATATGGATATTGGTCATGTTACAGATGTGAAACATAGAATTGAGTTGACAGAAAATACTCCCATTAAGCAACGACATAGAAGAATTCCTCCATCACTTTATCAAGAAGTCAAAGATCATCTTAAGCAGTTATTAGCTTGTGGTATCATCCGTCGATCACACAGTCCTTGGGCATCTAATGTTGTGTTAGCAAGACGCAAGGATAATTCTCTAAGGATGTGCATAGATTTTCGTGCGGTAAATCGTAAGACAGTCAAAGACAGCTACGCCCTGCCCAGAATTGAGGAGATATTTGACAAGCTAGAAGGAAATACTTTCTCCTCAGTCTTGGACATGAAGTCCGAATATCACCAGATTGACGTAGATGAAGAGCACAAGTCACGGACAGCATTCACAGTAGGCCCATTAGGTTTCTACGAGTTCAACAGACTTCCCTTTGGTCTCGTAAACGCACGTGCAACTTACCAGCGTCAAATGGAGTATCTTCTTGGTGACCTACATCTAGACATTTGTATGATATACTTGAATGACCTTATTGTGTTTGCAAACAGTTTTGAAGATCATTTGAAACATCTTGAGCGATTATTTCAGAGAATCAGAGAAAGTGGCATCAAGTTGAGTCCTAAGAAATGTTCATTCTTCAAGAGAAAAATCAAGTTTGTAGGTCATATCATTTCAGAGGAAGGAATCCAGACAGATCCAGACAAGATTGACAAGATTGTCAATTGGCCGACACCACAGAATGCAGAAGAACTACGCCAATTTCTTGGATTTGCTGGTTATTATAGGAAGTTTGTTAAGAATTTCTCATCGATTGCAAGACCTTTGAATGACCTCCTGCCGCCAACCACAAAGAAGAAAGGACAAAAGAAAAAGCCAGAACCAAGAATGAACTGGAGTTGGGAACAACAGGCATTTCAGACTCTTAAGCAGATCTTAGCTACTCCACCAGTACTTGGATATCCTGATTACAGCAAGCCTTTTGAACTCCACACTGACGCCAGCTCTCATGGTCTAGGTGCTGTACTTTATCAGGAAGAGGATGGTTTGAAGCGACCTGTTGCTTATGCCAGCAGAGGATTGAACCAAGCAGAACGCAACTATCCAGCACACAAGTTAGAGTTTCTTGCACTCAAATGGGCCGTCACCGAGAAATTCTATGATTATCTTTATGGTCACAAGTTTGTCGTCTTCACAGATAACAACCCCTTGACGTATGTCTTGACATCAGCGAAGTTAGACGCAACTGGACACAGATGGCTAGCAGCTCTTTCATCATTCGATTTTGAGATTGTATACAGGTCAGGAAAGAAGAATTTGGATGCTGATGCTTTATCCAGACTACCAAGACTTGATGACAGCCAGTCCATAAAACAAGACTCAGTTAAAGCCATCTGCAAGACTTGTCAAGTTTCCAACTTTATCGAAGGTCTGTGTCTCAGTACTGACATCATTGAGGTGGATGATGAAGGATCTATTTCAGGGTTCAGCCAGCGTGACTGGAGCAAGGCTCAACAGAAAGATCCTTTCATCGGTCCTATCATACGAAGTGTACAACAGGGAAAGAAACCGCAGCTGCCACTTCGTTTACAGAGAGAAAGAGAGCATTTCAAACTACATCGTGGAGTACTGTACAGAGTGACATCATTGAATGGAGAAGAGAAGAAGCAGTTAATTCTACCAGAATCGTTCAAGGAGAGAGTTATGAAAGGTCTTCACGATGATCTTGGACATCTTGGAAGAGACAGGACGTTAGCCCTATGTCGTGACCGTTTTTACTGGCCAGGTATGTCACAAGATGTTGAGAACTGGGTAAAAAGTTGTGAACGATGTATCAGACGGAAATCTCCAGCAACAGCACGAGCTCCTCTCTGTAGTATTACCACCAGTCAGCCACTAGAAGTAGTCTGTATAGATTTTCTCACCTTGGAGACATCAAAGGGAGGCTACCAGAACATTCTAGTCCTCACCGACCATTTCACCAGGTATGCACAGGCGTTTCCTACAAAGAACCAGACTGCCAAGACAACAGCAGAGGTATTGTTTCACAACTTCTTTGTACACTACGGTTTCCCGCAAAGAATTCACACGGATCAAGGAACCAATTTTGAAAGTAACCTCATCAAAGAACTGTGCTCTGTAGTGGGAATTGAGAAATCCCGAACGACGCCGTATCATCCTCAGGGAAATGGAATGTGTGAGAGGTTCAACAGAACATTGCTCAGCATGTTAGGATCACTAGAACCCTCCAAGAAGCAAGACTGGAAGTCTCATGTAGGTGCCCTCGTACATGCATACAACAGCACAAAGCATGAATCAACTGGAGAGAGTCCTTTTCTATTGATGTTCGGCCGACAACCACGACTCCCAGTTGATATAGCATTCGGCATAGACAGAGAAAAGAATCACCAGACTACAACTGAGTATGTCACCAAGCTCAAGTCAACACTGACCAAATCTTACAAGATCGCAAGTGAGGCAGCTGACAAAGCCCGACAACAACAGAAGAAATATTATGATTTCAAGGTCAGAGGAGCTACACTCCAACCAGGTGACAGAGTGCTTGTGAAAGTTCTTGCTTTTGAAGGGAAACACAAACTCGCTGATGTGTGGGAAGAAGATAGTTACGTGATTGTTTCTCAGCCAAACCAAGACATACCAGTGTTTAAAATTCAGAAGGAAAATGGCCTCGGCAAGACAAGAACACTGCATCGGAATGTTTTACTTCCTATCGGTTCTCTCCTGCCATCATCGGATATTTCACAACCACGACCAGCGCCGCGCAGACGAAAACCAGCACAGACATCTGTTGAAACTGTGGAGCCACACTCCATTGACGACGAAGACAGTGAGTCTGAGGCAGAGTTTCTCATGCAGCTAGAAAATCCAGAGAGTGTATTGCCCTCGAATGCAGCAGTTACTGATCAAGAGACCAGTACCTATAATGCTGAAGAAGACTTCAGGGAACAAGTGCCACATCGCAGAGAAGCTCCTGACACTGTTGTTCCACCTGGAGGGGAGGGGATACAAGAAGTGGATAACGCCCAGGCTACACCTGAGGTTATTAATCAGTCCGAGGACGAGGAACAGTCTTTGCAAGGAGCCAGGACAGTTGTACCAACACCAGTTCCCCGACGTTCAGTGCGAGAGCGGCGTAAACCTGCATGGATGACAGGAGGAGAATACATCATGTCTCAGCAGACTGTTCCACCTGATTGGAAAACAAGAGCGGATTACCTCAAGTCGTTAGCTGAAACAGGTATCCTTCGTGATCTACCATCAGACGCATATCAAGCTATTATAGCACTTGTTACTGGTCCACCATTATAAAAGTAACTAATAATTGAAATTTTGTTTCAGTTTCAGCTTCAGAGAGACGACTGCAGTTTATATAGTTTTAGATTTGTTTTGTATATACATGTATTGTTGTTCCATGCTGTTTGTTGAGTGGCTTATACATTAATCCACATTATTTTCAGAAATGCCGGGACGTCATTTCACATGAGGGGGGAGGATGTGACAGGATGTATATTTGTATAGTATATAGCAAATATAGGTAGTTATATAAACAGGTTTTGACGCGTTGCGTTTATTACACTTCTCAGTATATAATTTATAATATTCCCAGTCACTTGTCAACACCGTCTAACATTGTTACATGTACTAACTTCAATAGGGTCTTGTCTATTTCAGCCTGGTCACCTAATCAGCTGGTATGCTTTCAAGCTGACCATGCTTTTCAAGCAGGTTTGTGTCACATGACCCCTTTATATGCATTTTCCATCTTTGTTGTGTAATAGGCGCCATTTTCTCATGCTGCTCAGTGACAGGGAGTGCAGCTTTCAGTCACATGTGAAGTACGATGTTACCTCCCTTGTTTCAGTCAGACTTTGCGTTGTGTATAGTTTTATCAGCTTTTAACAAACTGGAAGGCTGACTACACTACTAGCACTCATTGTCCAGCTTCATTGGTAGGATAGGTTTAGAGAGACCAAATAAAACAAAACATAGAGAACGTTAACAGAAGTTTATTAAAAACGTAAAAATGGCTTCAAAGTAAACAAAAACAAGGTTAATCCCACTCTCTCACCTCACATTCTCTTTATTTGCAATTTCTATTTCTGACCTCGTTGAACTATTGACCTAAATACCTGCTGACCTACTTCTAAGAAAATCTTACTGACCTATGAATTTACTTATATCTTTCCTACTTACATCCTTCTTACTCTAAGTTCTCCCCCTCTACAACTTAAGCTGATTCTATCTAATTGTCACAACTAAAAGCTGTCTTGATAACAAGTCCAGAGCTCAAGTGGCCATGCGTTGGAACCCAACTGACCAGACAACTAGCGCTCAGCTGACAAGTCACTTATATCCCCTAACTGGAAGGTATGTGCACGTGCAAAGCATGCAGCTCCCCCAACCTATCAGAAGCCTGCACCATAAACACAAGGCAAAACAAACCGCACGGCTCAAAATGGATATCCACAAGAGCCAGCAAGAACTGCCAAAAGAAAATGGCTTAAACTTTGAACAGAACAACAAGTTACACATCCAAACCAGTTCGACAACAAGTAGAACAATGTACTTCAAGGCAGTCAAGGTAACTAACGTCTTGAACGTCGTATTTAACGCACGTTTTTGCATACGAGATGATCGAAAATGGCAGCGGACTGCAATCGTAATTTGCTGTATAAAACTCTGTGCGTTCACGCCACTGACGACCTGTCACATCACTCTGATCACTTGCAACTTGGCTCAGCTTCGGTTCGAGGTGAATGCAAAACAAAAGCATAGATCTATATCAAATTTGATCTTTTTGTCTTTTTAATATGTATCTGAGAGCACTGGGACTGATTGCTAGTGAAATGACCTGAGGTGTTATGTCATTTCGTGTATGTATATTCCCCACATATTACACTTTCAGACTTCAATAACGCTAGTTCTGGGTTGTTTACATAGGAAATAGCTTTAGAGTTGTCTGCCCTGGTAGGGGGCACCCTTAGAATTTGTACTGTCCAATCGCTAAGAGGCTACCACCTAACCGACCAATCAGAGATCGTCTCATTGTGTGAGCGCTATAAAAGGCGACGCTAGCGTTGCTCGGTGGGAGAA
>JAUELE010120634.1:0-14425 GCA_031471655.1 Diodora aspera
ACGTGACCTGTCATGTGACCACCTTTGTACTTCCTTCTTGCTTGCCCGCAAAGAACAGCAGACAATGCGGGGATGTTCAACTTGAAAGGGGAAAGGGGTCCAACATGCAAAATGTCAGTCCCATCGGGGGTTCGAGGACTCTTTACCATGCAATTTTCCGCGCAGTCCCCCTTGACCCCCCTCCCCGGATCCGCCACTGTAATACCTATAAATAGACTGCAGCTTTCATAATTCCCACAGAGTATAACATAATAACTTACATTCTCAAATCCTCAGACACAAACTTGCCTATAAACAGTGCACCACATTAATCGTACCTATGTAGTTTATAATATCTCACATTCTCAAAACCTCAGACAAAATCTTGCCCAAACAAAGGATAACATTGATTTCAGTGGGTAACATAACACCCCCACCCCCCCTCCCCCGCAAAAATAACGTGTCTTTAGTTACAGGTTTGATAAGGTGTTGAGGGAAAACACAATTTTTCAGTCCAATACCAAGGTAAATAACCGTCCATTAATTAGAAACTATGAGAATATACCCGAAACACAGTCAATCCATGAAGTCGGCAAAAAATCCACGGTCCTTCAGAATGATTCTCTTCAATTTAAACAACCACGGTTTTTCGGCAGTTCCCGTTAGTTCTTGGGGAACTTTCTAATCGTTCAGATAATATCTTCCTGGCAGCTCTTCCAAGTCACAGTCACCTGTACCTGTCTTCCGTGGCGTGATACCTACTGAGATAAAAATACATAATGTTCCTGGATTATTATTCATATATGCATCCAGGACAGAATAGTCGATACTATAATTTTGCCTGTCGCTTTTCGTTTTGATAGAAATTGGACACAAGACATGAAATGTACATGATAAAAAAATCAGTCAAGCACAGGTTGAAATAATCATTGACATGCTGAATTTCAAATCAATCTGTTTAACTTTGAAACAATTCTTCTCAAACCTGTTAAAAAAGATTACACCACCATTTGACCGGGGTGCTCGTTTGGAATAATGGTGTTAGCACAATACTGATTCATGAACACTAACATGAAGCTCAAGTCAATGTACCTCACGAATAATTTCTGAAAATTCAATAACTTGAGGTATTGAGCTCTGCGTTGACGGCAACCAAATATGATTTCAGTGCTGAAGGCATGCGACAAACTGGCGTATTTCATTCTCTACGTACGGAGCCAGTTGTAAGCTGAAACTCGAGAATGAAAAAATGTTGTTAATATGTACGGAGTATAGTAAAGATCAGTGTTGTTTTAGAGTCTCCCGGAGTAATCTTGTCTCTGACAAGTCCAACACTAATGTGACAGAAGCATAAAATCACTTGCGGTCGAATAGCTCTGTTCCCACTACAAATTAGATTTCGTGGGAGATTGATTCTCGTTACCTCATCACATGGTTTTTCTTTTGTCAGATTAAGCTTTCAATTAAAGATTAAAGGACAGGCAGCTTTTGTCCTGATGACAAGTTAATTGCAAGCATCCACTTCTGACAATGCGTCTGGGCTTAAACATGTCTTTCATCTTCTGATCTTGTATTGCGTTTCAGCGTTTATAAAGTCTTATCTAATGCATATCAGTAGATATGAGATTAAAGTGTCAGTAAGATTGATGATCGACCTTGAGAAATGCTTCCAGTGGCAACGCTTTTGGATTTTGTGGTTCTAAAATAAGATATCATGACAATTTTTAATTAGAAAGCAAAAATATACCAATCGTTGACATTCCCATTCTGGACTTCAATCAGTTTCATTTTATTAATATAACAATTGTAGGGGATAATTAACTAATTCACTGCAGACATTTATACATACAACACACTGTAAGCTTGACCAGGATTCTGTCATATTGACATTGCCATCAGAGTGAAAGTTGGCAAAGTGCCGTACCAGCACGTTTTCTACCTGCTTCAGGTAAAGGATCTGACGATTACGTTGATATTTTAATAACTACAAAATACCTTTGATAAAAGCTTCCTTATCGTTCGGTTCATGTTGTAAGTAATTGGTACGTATCAGAGCTCTTACCAAGACTAATATGTTACAGAATAAATGAATTGCAAACGCCAGATATACGTCGTGTTAGTCGTCTACACATTACTCAGAGTTTATCTGAACTCTGTGAAAGTATGATCAAGTCATATCAGTTGTTTTATAAAAAGTTACCCCTAAATGTTTTGAACTAATTTAGATATGTCGGTCCATTAACACCCCAGAGTATTTACATTCATTTACCAAATAACACTCAAGTTAGAGAATAAAGAGAGATGGGTTTCAGACTGTGTCAAAGATAACCATTATCTAATTGAGTCTGTACATCACTTAACGGCTACAAGTCTATACAACAGGCTATGTAACAGTTAGTTGAAGCTGTATGAACATTCTGAAGTGTAAGATTAAGTTGGCGGATGTAAGGGAATTTGATTTTTAAATGTCTTCTGTAAATGTCTAGTTGAAGATGACATTTCAAATTTAATTAATTTTCAACTGTAATGATATGTATATTTTCAAATTCTCTTCTTGTGTAGCGCTGACAACAGTAAACTTGCTTCAACACCCCTCCAAGACGGAGTTCTTCTGAGCAACAATATGAAGTGACAAAAATAAGAATAACGGAGGTAATGTGAGTTACGATGTAGTTTGGAATCGATCCGGGAGTATTGCCGGGTGTTGTTTTGCTGGAATAGTAAATTAATTAACAAGTGTTAATTCAGGACTTACAAGAGGTGTATTTCAAATTGCCCGTTTGCGCTCACAACCAAAGGGTGTTTCTCATTGGGTGATGCTCCTTTTCACTTCAAGCGTAGCGTTGCAGCTTCTGACCGCTGATACATTACGTTTATGCTTATTATCTTGTCACCTTCCGTGTTACCAATTCCGCCGGTGTAAAACAATAGGTAAATACCGTACAGCCCCTGTTTTCTATTAAGAATTTGAGAATGTCTTCTAAAGTGCATATCTTGACAATGTAGAAACATTTCTTTTGGTTCGTGTACGGTTGTTTGTTATTTTAGTGAAGACCATGAACGGTTTGACTCCGACTCGTGGAGCTGTCATCCCTTTGACGAAGATGTATGTTTGTGTCTGTACAGATGGAAATAATTAACAATTATGAGTAGTATGTTTAATTTGATCTTTCCTCATTTACTCTGATAATCTTTACATAGTAAGCAGTGGCGGATCGAGGTAGGGGGTGCAGGGGGTCCAGACTCCCCCCCCCCCCTTTGAAAATCGAATATCGAAAATTGCATAGTCAAGAGTCCTCGAACCCCGGATGGGACTGACATTTTGCATGTTGGACCGCCCCTTTTTCAAGTTGGACCTCCCCCGTTTCCAAAACCCTCGATCTGCTCCTGGTAAAGCTTCGTTGGTCGGTCAGATGAAAATATAAGCCTAGTCGTGTCACTTCTAACTTCGTTTGATGAAAGTTGTTTTTAAGGTTAAGTAAAACTACTTAAATTCTTCACCACATTTATTCATTACAACGAAATTACGGTTGCGTATATCCATCTAAATTTGAACATCCTGTTTTAAATAATTGAAGATCCGCTGTTTCAGGTTTGAATATACCGAGTATACCTTTTCAAATGAGTAACTAATGCGAGTGTATCGGTCTTCAATCTTCATGGCTTACAAACGTATAATTCAATTTTATTGGGGCCGAAGGTTTAATCGCAATACGATGCCGCCGATTTTAGGCTCGTTTCAAAATATAACCTTGACGTAAATGATGTTCAACGTTTAATCTGCATGTACCAATATGTGACAAAACAGAAATGTCAAACTTCAAACAGGAAAGCCAGAGCATTTTGTTGATCCAAACCCATGCGACAAATGCTTAAACCCATTTGCATCAAAATTTGCTGCAAATTAAATTTTACGACTGTATTGATTATCTATTACCCATGATGCACTCTTTGGCACAATGTCCGAGTCAGCTTCAAATAAGGTCTAGCGATCTGTTGGTTTGATAGTGTCAGATGACTACATGTTTTCACATAGAACAATTTATGGGTACATATTCCCGCTGTGACTAATATATGTTGCCGAGCTTATTCGTAACGTACGTTGTATGAGTATTATCTTGTCTACATCATAGGCATCATGTATATTTAAAACAATGCAGCTAATTTGTTTCCGTTTTCTACTTGAAATGTCGGAATATCATAGTCGTAAACATGTCACGATAGGGCAAACATATAACAAAGATTTAAGACATCCTTAACCAGCATTTGAAAATTCTATAAATATTTTTTATGTGAGCAGTTATGCGTTTTATGACATTGAACTTTAATTTTATTAGTAATCTAATGAACGTAAGATACAATAAAAATGTGTACTGAGATGACAAAACGTGGAACAATACTTGGAATATAATATGACAAGTGATGTAAAGGAACACGTTGATAATCGTTACAATTTTCTCGTATTGTCTCAGTTCTATAAGACATATCTTTTCGTTAAGATCATAGTTTTATTGTCAATTGATTACTGTGGATATGCACATTGATCCCTCATTGACTTCCAAGTAAGTACAAAAGAAGTACATAAATACTGATTATAATTAAGTAGATGCAATTTCCATATGGCTTGGAAGGAAGAGTGAGGGAAATTACACACCAAAACCTGCTTTTGTATGTGCATCAGTTGGGGAAACTGTCTGCCACACCCTGCGAGACTGCTGGTCTGTAGACCCTGCAAATATCCCTCATGAAATATTGCGACACCAAAAAGGAAAAGCTGTTTACTATAGTTGTGGAAATTATGGGCAATGTGCATATTCTTACACGAATGTCAGTTTTCGACTCCAACATTTAATCAACAACCACCGGGGGTTTATTAACCACCCCCCCCCCTCCTCTCTTGACCCCCATACATTTATCGATCCCCTTGGATAGTCCCATTGACCCCTTTGGAGACTCGCGGTTTAGGGGACATTAAAAAACATACACGCCCTTACATTTGCATCTTAAAGGCAACAACATTTAACAAAAAAGAATAAATAATATGATTTCTACTTCTTGCGACCCGCGTTTATGACCTTACGAGGTCGCATCCTTCCATTCGGATATCTCTGCTTTTACTTGACTGCGCAACAGCATTTTAGAACATTCAAAACTGTTCAGTGTGTCATCAAGTATTTCCGAAGCTAAGGTGTTTTATGTTTTGCCTGTAAATTGCGCGAAGCTATAAACTAACCATGGTGATTACACGTCATTTTGTCATGACAATATCGATATATTGTGCGTCCTAATCTTTGAATTTAAGCTTTCTAAACCCTATCAATCTCTATATAGTCTTAAGTCTGTCAACGGCATATGCGCAACAAATGCATCCTTGACAAATTAAAGTTTTCTATTCTCTTTCTAATGCATCAACAACCAAACCTTTTTTAAAAAGAGTGAAACACATTGAAATTGTCTTTTAAAACACGCAAGGCCCAGTGAATTAAGCCACGTTTTCTCTCGGTGTGTTCTTGACAAGCCAGGACTTGTCGGTGACAGATAATTCCACTCACTGGAACTTGATGACTGAAGACGATATCAACAGCACATTTCCGCTGTCACATGCATGTGGGAAGATATGGTGGATACCAGTTCTAATGATCCACAGTGCGACAAAACAACTAATTGACACCATGACAAGCAAATTCATCGAAATGTGGAAAGAAAAGATTGATTTGAAGCTGTAACACTGACTATTAAATTATCTTTGACCGTAAAGCGATGTTCTGCTTTAAGATATTATGTTAATAGGCTGCATGTGTTGTTCTGATGGTTATTACTACGTCAAAAAACGTCGACCGACATTGAAGTTCCTCTTTCCTGTGTATTTTAAAGATTTGATGGGTTAAATCAACACGCTGTTCAGAGATTTTGGACACAACTGTTTTATTGCACGTACACATTTATAGATGTTTGTTTGAGAGATGATAGATGGATGAAAGGAAGAATGCAACGTAGACAATATTATAAAAACTAGCTTTCACTTCAGTCTCGTCTAGACGATGCCCTTTTCTGAAATATAATATAATATATAATATCATTCTGAACTCTCTTCACTAACGACCACTTAGCTTTTCGTTTCCAAGAAAGAAATTGCATTTAATACAGGTATAACTACATTTTTACAGACACTTTCATTTGTCTTCGACGATAACGAACAACGTTAACACAATAAAAAATATCGTATCTACAAGTATAATCATAATGAAATCCAACTCTTTGATACAAAAGGTGACAATCCGATTATTAAGACATTTGATTAAATATGAACTTCTTATACTCTGATATTATATTAATGATCTGATTCTGAAAAGAGAATAATAATGTGCGTAAATATACTGGTGTCGAAAAGAAACGATACAAAAATTATTACTGAATTATTAAATGATTACTAACTCTTTTCTAGCCCCATATATGTTTTACATCACATTTCATCAAACAGGTTTAGAATGTTATTGGATGTAATTTTATTCACATCGGGATAAAACAACTTCATCTTGAATTGATTTCTTGCATAACTTGCATGCCTAGTGTTTGTTTAATTCAGTCATTTGCAAACAGTGCTGCCATCGTATCTTTTGGACGTCAGTATATATTTTTAAGCCAATATTTGCGTTCTTGTACTCGGATATTATTTTAACCTTAATCCGACTATATATGGCATGAATGTGAATTTTGAAAGCTAAAACACCGATAATAGTATCTTCCCATTGAATCCCTAGGAATACAGACGCACATCAGCAACTGAAGCAGTAGAAATTGCATTGCTTTCTAGAGTATTCCAAATTCTAAAAATCTGTCAAAGACAACTGCAGTGCTAAATTTAATTTCGCACTTTTATTGATCGAGTAGGTGTCTTGCCAGAAATGGCTTAATAAAATATCGCAGGCAAGTAGATAGTTTGTGGTGACACGTTCATTGTATGAATCAACATGGAACAAAAGACATGACACCATGTAGCTCGGAGATTGGTTATTTGTAATATGTGAACCAGATTTTATAAAGTCGTATGTGTTGAATATTGTTTAATAATAATACATTTTAAAATTTAAAATTAACATTAAAAATCGTTTTTGAATTTGCAAATTGTTTCGCATTATAACAAGCACACGAGTAACAATTGTTGACGGTTCATTGATATTAACAACTTCCTGGGTAACATGGTTCATAGATCTAGATTAAAATACATTCATCGTGTGTTAGGAACGAAGGAGTTTGCTTAAGAACATGTAATTGTAGTTTCAAATCAGAGTTTTAAAGTTTCACATTATCAAGAAGACAGACAAAAGTTTGGCTTTCACCGATCTCTATCTCCACAGAGTCCCATCACGTAACCAACACATCACGCCTAAACATGCCATCACCAGCACAGATCTCTCAGAGTTTACTTCTTGGCAACATAAATGACTTACTATAGCTATCCCAATCAGGTGTCGATAATTGAACGATATGTCCTATCTTTCTGACCGTGACCCAAAATTTTGAGATGTCCGACAACATTTGGACAATTCATTTAATGTATACTGATACGTGTCTTCTCAGCTCAAAAGATTCTCTGTATAGATGAGGGCATACGGTAAATTTCTCAAAAGATTACATGTTTCTGATACATCTGTCTGTAAGTCGTTTATCCATAGCCGCCATAGTTTACTGACATCAAATTTTGAATGACATTAATTTCTCTCTGGATACATCTCTCCCTCATCCCCGTCCACAACACACACACAAAACGCAGATAAAACACATACAAACATACTCGTACATCCAACCAACCGATCCCCAAACAGAGAGGAAAAGTTCTTCTACTGTTAGACTTTTGTACAGGTTTATTCGTGACAGAGGTGTACGTTACGACTTCCAACCTCTATAATTAAACCTTTCAACATTGCTTAATCAACCCATGTTTTATTCCTTTCTTTATACCAGTTACCAACCTTCTATTAATTCTGTAACTGGATCATTGTCGCAAGACCTTTGCTCTGAGCGATGTGATTGCATGTTTTAAAGAATTCAACATACGTGTGAGATTTAAAGTTAATTCCCTAGACGATAAAAAAATGTATTTAACTTTGTAAAAGAGTTTATTGTTGTTTTTATAGCGGAAATTACGTCGGTATTGCGTGTTCGTTTTAATATACTTTGCATCACATTTAACGTAGAAAAACTAAACATCGTGCCGGAATCTGTTAGCTACTTGCAAGAAGTTACTTCAAAAGACTTTACGATTAGGTATTGTCTATTGAATGTCGACAAAATAAACTGGAGGCCAACAAAAACTTTTTACCACTTTAAAACTTAACTTACAGAAAACCTCAAACTAACAAGTTCAAACTAAATCAATCCAAAACGCATAATCCGAACACAACAATTCTGAATGCATGCACAAAATGATATCCTTCCAGGGGATATTTTTCTGTTACCTTAGACCCCAAAAAGTGAGAAGAGCATATACCCTAGGGAGAGCTGCACGTGTCGTAAATCCTTAAATACACGCACGTTTGCCTTAATAAATGCCCGGTCAACTCGCCTCTTGAAAAATATAAACGCCTTACCTGATTCTTAAACGCCTCGGATATAAAAGTGAAACTGGCAATGACTAAAATTGATACAGTAAGTTTAGACACCTAAAACGTGTTTCAAACACGCCTGGTCAAAAAGCTTTCGAAAACAATAAACTGCTGGCATTTATTTAAGGATTCACGGTACATGTACAAAATTAAAGGTTTAACAGCGGTTCAGACGGCATGCCAGACATCCATAATGATTTGAAGAAGAACACCATAACAACACTACTACTGACACTGAAACACAACGATCGAAACATGGGTACAGTACAAATGAGCTCATGTCCACATAGCAAGAGCCATCGCTTAGTCCCTGGTTGGCGTAACAAACTTCATGCAACATCATATGGTTAAACAGGACAGTCTGACAACAGACAGGTCAAAAAAAGGTACACCCAGAATGGCCACACCCCATGAAGACATCTGGGAAATTCTGCGATCTTACAGCTCCAACGCAAGTGTCAACATTTTGTGGATTTAAATAACTGATGACCTGTGTAACACGCTCATAATCATGACACATATATAATCAAAAGTGTTTTTAAACACACCTTTGAAATCCTTGCTGTTCTGGCATTTACAATTGAATCTGTAACATTGACAGATCCTTCATAAAGAAAGCTCCTTCTGCTCAACATGTGCAGTATAAAAAAGACTTCTTATCAGAATGACTAACATTGCTGAACCGTATGAATAATTACCCGTGCTATTAATGTCTTCTTTACGAAGACACTAATAACAGCTGATGCCCAACGATGGAAGTTAATTTTATTTTTTCGCGTAGGAGATATACGGGAAACGTGATCAAGTGAGAAATGATTTCTTTCATGTATTATACATGTATTGTTTTCAAGTAAAAATTCTCTTTGACTTTTTATTGAGAAAGGTTAGGTTCAACTGGAGCGCCATGAAGGTGGATTCCCTAAAGTTCAAGTTTCTGACTCTAGACTGTGTCCAGAATAATAACGAGAATAAAGCGTGCGGGTTCTGTAATCAGTTGAGCTGTGAGTGACGAACCAAGCTCTTTCATAACAGATGGCATAGATTGATATCAGGTGTGATGTTAGAGTTCTGGTAGACTTATCTGGAAGTGTATTCAAAACAAACGTTGTTTTATTCAAGAGGTCGGCAACCAACGGTCCGTGGGCCAAATCCGGCCCGCGAAGGGATTTTGACCGGCCCACGAACAAATATTGCGATACTTTTCTGATGATCTGGCCTGCGAACAATGTTTTTTATGATGTTTTTTTCACGAAATATCCAAATACACACCTCAGAAGCTCTGAAATCGCGTCTACAACAATATTGTCGCACAACCCCCGAACCCTACGTGCTCGTCTTCGGCGGGTTCGTCCGCTGACCAATCCTTTTCTCAAGTGTATATTGCCCGTTGAAGTCAGTCTAACTTTCTGTTCTATTTTACTTAATTTACCGTCACCGAAATGCATCAAGACCATTATTCATTGTTTTAAAAATTACTGGTAAATTCATAGGTTCAATAGGCCCCTTGATAGGTGCCATCACATTGAGTTTTGCGATCAATAATGATTTTCTACAATGCGTTATTCATTGATTTTAGGCAAAATGTAACTTGGTGCATTTAATTGCATAATTATAATATTTCAAGGGTCTTTTTAACAAAATGGATTGAATGGCAAACCGTCCACTCACTACTATGTCATCCGGCCCGCAGAGACCAAAAGGTTGCCGACTCCTGGTTTATTTACAAGATTAAAACATAGAGGAAACAAATCCTTGCAGCGAACTATCTGCTAACAGACAACATACATTTAAGTTGAGTCTGTCCAAAGGTTACTCCTCCAGCTTACTTAAACGAGATCATTTCGTTTTAGAGGTTGGGAAGGTGTACAGAAGTTCCCCACTACAAACTGAAATACATTCGGTTCTAGGTTGTAGAACGTAGCTTTATTATGGAATTGTCTCCCTCTGTCATTGAAGGCTGCTCTTAATCAAGACTAAAGACACATTTGTTTACTGTATAGACTCATCTCCCAAGCGCTTAGAGCATGCTCCTTAGCAGCGTAGATTGCATACGCTATATAAGAACTCTTATTATTATCATTATTATTATAATTATTATTATAATTATTATTAGTATTATTATTATATAACTTACAGGTTAATATAATCTGTCATCCCTCCGTCAGCAGTTGCACGTTGCGAATGGGTGTGTTCAGTGAATTCACAGTAGGTGACAGCTAAACTTACATTTGTCTATCAGTACTATGCCTTCTTCAGCATAAAAGTGAGTGAGTGATTTGGGGTTTTCGTGGTTTTCCTGCAATCTTTCAGCCACGTCACCACGATCTCACCAACATCACTCCGGTGTTGGGGTTCCTGTCTCTCCGGGTGCCCGAGACTCGAACCACAACCGCCAAGGCTGACATATTGCTGGGACAACGCACTAACCATTGCGCCATCCCGCTCCCCCTCAACATAAAAGTAGGGTGTAATCTTTGAAGATAACCCCAATTGTTTCTGGTGTAAAACAATCAGCTTTCTTTCTTTTATCAAACCTCCCAGTTTTGCAATATTTATATTTTTAATATCCTCCGTTCGTACATATTCCTGTCATGCATTTTATCTCTTTGAAATGTATTTACTTAATTCAATAATCTTGAGTTTCTCCATTTACTTGATTAATTCTGGGACGCAGATACACCTCTTGGGACCAGCTAACCTTTCAAAAATTAGAAAATTAACACACTCTTTTATTTAATCTATCCCCTTTAAGCATACAGCTGTCTCCAGTTGCTGATAAACTGCTTATTGGACAGGTACAACACATTCATTATTTAATTTCAATAATGGATATGATATCATATATAAGACAGGTTTCTCACAGAACTTGGTTCATGTTCTTCCCCACAAGCCATGGAATCATTTATCACTGGATTCCTACGGAGCCATTGCTTCCTGAGGGGATTTCTCAAGCTTCTTCTGTTTCTCTCCCGCTGCCACTCAAACAGCTGTAAAGCGGACAGCTATAGTGTCAAATCAGTGGACAACATTTCTCCGGAAACATATCATCTTGACAGGAAAGAAGCTGTGTATATTTAAACACAGCTTGACTACTGCTAAACAAAATGGTGATTGTCCAATTTTGGTGAAGAATAATTTTAATCCGACTTCCAAAAGCAAGTTCATCCATATTTGAGTTATGTACAAAACGTGATGAGATATGACTGATGCAGAGCAGCTTTAAATGTCATTTTTTCTCTAATTGTGGTGCGTGTTGAAAAGGAGGTTTTCCCAGCATGAGCAGGTGATGCTAGAACGGCGCAGCCCTTGAACCCGTCGCCAGTCGTATCGATACATACAGGGCACGTGGTTGGATGAGAGAGGGGAAGCCGAAGTTAAAACAAACAATTATTAAGAGTTCTTTGAATGTTAGATAGAAGCTTTTTTCTTCACTACTTCACCTTTGTATTAGACTTCAAGTTCATGGAATTAGTCTGATGTAACACCCCTCCGCCCAAACCCCTATATGTGTGTATATGTAGTCCATGTTTTTTCTATTGACTGGTTTATGTTTATCGTCACTACTTGCATGCCTTGTAACTACCTGCCGCAGTGTGTTCGAGTGTCTACTGCAGCACATTAGTGGAAAGTCTTAACCCTGTCATACACGACTTTCAGTGTTTGAGTACCTTCATTTATGTTCACGGTGGATCTAATGGCTTTGCTTGGAGTATATTGTTGCAGCATATTATACGACAGTTTTTTAACTAAATACCGATGACAAAACACACGTCATAGTGACGGTTTCGTTGGTGACGGTTTTGACTTGTGGTGACTGCAATATTCATTGCAACTATACCAGATAGTGGAGAGCAGCACTTAGGTTAGAAAGGTACACACTGCCAGAGACTTCAACCTGGTCCACTCTTCGCAAAAGACACATGGTTACAAACATACAAAAGAAATAGATTACGTTCTCACGATCGACGGTTTCCAAGGTGTTCTTCTACGCAGATTTGAGCGTCTCTGTTTTCGTCCGTCAATTATGCTGTCACACAAAGTGTTAACCAACAGCACACATGCAACATCGGAGAATGGCTTTAGCTGCTTAAAAACTTATAAAGCGATTAGGTGTAGCTGGTAGACGATCAGGGTGTGTGATTGAAAGCTGTAGGACATTTTCCTGCTTTAGTTTACCTTGTACCAATGCATTATGGATGTTTGAAGGTACACCAGCAAAGCACAGCGGGCAGTTAAGTTCACTTCTGAAGAAAACGTGCTTTTACCACGTCTCTGAGACTAACCACTGGTGACCACCATCTTCTAACAGGACATCGTGGCACTTACGTCCTGACTCTAAAGGAGTTCTGAAACCAGAATTATGTCCTTGCTCTGAAGGTTATAATCTTTCAGCCATACCCAGCCAGGCATCTCTTAAGAGACACACGAGAAATCTCTTTGCGTCCGTACAAGAATTGTGAATGTCGAGAGACATCCATGTGTATGTTATATCTTTAACTAGAAGTCAAACAGTGTTTTGTATCGGCACCAATGAAGATAGATCCTGCATACCATCGGAAATCATGACATTCGGAATTTCTTGGACAGTATTTGGCTTCAGATTTCTTGTTGATTTCCTTTTGAATAAAAGTTAACTTTTAGAAACAAAGTTAACTTTACTTGTTTATTTTATTATCTTTTCGAAGCGCTTAATGGAAAGTTTACTTTTAAAAGCCTTGACCAAATACTTGGTCGCCTTGTCAACACGTGGCTTCATCTTCAAGACTTCACACATTGTAATGATGCCTGTAGTTTTCATAATCTAAAGACATCATTACACCTTAAGCAAAAGTGACATTTCAAAAGTCGTTATATTATTCTTGGAATAGCTTAAATGTGAAATTTGTCCATTATCGGAGAGTAAATTAAATTATCGAAAATATTGCGTCGAGGGAAATACGTCAAATAGCATTTCAAATGTCGTTGAAGATGTTTCTTGCCAAGAAAAAAATCTTTAACAACTTTGAAAAGCGAAAACTTCTGGATGAAACCAGAAATCTATTCATTTTAAAGCCAATGCAAAATATTTACATTTTAATAAAGTTAATTTCGAATTGTTTTATCAGCTGAGGAAATGTTATCAGAAAAACAACGTTTCGTCTATTCATTGTTTGAAATTAAACATTGCGAACCTTAACCGTAATATTTTCGTAATAATTTATGCGCATAAAGCAGCTGATAGTTCAACAAAATATAACATAACACATATCATAATACAATACAGCAAAACAAGGCGATATAACGTATTACAACAATGCATAGCATAGATCACAGAAGACTAAATAACATAACACATATCAGCTTAACAACACTAGATACGTAAAGCATCCAATAACATAACATAATATACATATAACACAAAGCAAAATATATACATACAGATTAGTGCCAATACATTCAGCACAACGCTGTGACGTGTCACATTTTATCCACCTATCCATTAAACTCAGTGTTAATGTACAAGCCTGAGGGGCACAGGGACGATTTTGAAAATGAATTATTTTAAATCTGCCAGGAATTGGTGATACAGCATTTTTTTTAATTTGGCATAATATTATATTTTTATGATGTCCAATTAACAGTTTATGTTATTTATTTAACACAGTATGCAATAAACACATTTTGTGTTTGGAAACACATATCCAACTTTGAACGGAATAAAACCATGCAGCATTTCAAGTCACGGCCACATGCCAGGCAAAATGTGCATATTTTACAATAAGACATTCGCTAATCTGGTATATAGTCAGGGCCCGTATGCATGAGCTGGTAGTAGCGAACGTCGGAAGTAGGCGCTCGTG
>JAUELE010120745.1:0-13198 GCA_031471655.1 Diodora aspera
CGTTTTTATGCAAACTGATTTTGTGTGTCTTCTGTAGTTAGTATTGTGGCAAATAAATAATTTCACAACTAAAATTAGAATTTAGTAGCCTAGACTATGAACACAACTGATCATTCATTCGGGGAGCAATGTTTGCACAATTTTTTAAAACAGCATGAGATGTTGGGAAACCTTTCTTATATGAACCTTTATTATCTGTTTTTGAGTTTATTGTGTTTTTATTTGTTTGCTTGTTTAGATGTTGTATCTTTAGAGATTTATTCCAACTTAAGGCTATGATGATAGTATTATGAGTTGATCATTTTAACCTGCCATATTCAATTACTTTTGGAGATTATGATAAATGTTTATTATATTAACACTGACAGCATGTTGGCCCAGTAGTTGGTCAGCTTTGACGGTCATGTGTTCGAATCTTGATGTTCTCTTGTTCTGTCCCTAGACGGAGCTCGAGAATCTACTGGTATCCCATTCTAAGTTGAGGCAATGCAGATGATAGAATGTCCAGTAAATGCAAGTTCAGACGAGCTCATTTAATTTGAAAGGTCAGAATGTGCACACACATGCAGTTCATGAGACCCTGAACTAAATGCTCTACTGCACTGTTATTAATCTACCACATGCATTTACCCTTTCATCATAAAGCATTGTTTTGGGCACTACACCTTAGCTCCCTTATGATGAAAAGTGCACAAAGTCGGAGAATAATCTACAGTTCTGTATAATCTGCAATCCTTCTGTCAGCATTTACAACATTATGGCAAATCAATGTTTTGGGCATTATATCTGAACTCCCTTGTGACAAAATGCTCACACAGTCTGTACAACCTGCAATCCTTCCATCAGCAGTTGCACCCTCGAACTGGGTGTGTGTCATGCATTTTAATGAGGTAACAGTGCAGGTCATGGCTCAACTTACATTTGGATACCTGTAAGTGAAATCATGAATAATATACTTTAAAGACAACTCACTCACTCTTGAACACTGATTTAATAGCCAAGAAATGCAAAACAATCTGATTGGTTGATACAGACGGGTTTTTTTACCAATCATTTCATTTGTATTCAAAGGATTAGCCAATGAACATCTTGCAACTATATCATCATAGCCTTTTTAGCTTTTTTTGTCATTTTATTTGGATCTGTTGGTTGTTTTGAAGCACAGCAAGAATGTTTAGTTTGATGTGTCAGATTTGCCTTCACAGTTACACGTAACTGCTCTTACTTTCTTAGCTCACGGATACTGTTCTTACTTACATAATCTTGAATTGCTCAGTATTATCACATCTGAGGAAGTGTTCACAGTAGTTGCACAGTTCTCACTTGTTTAGAAAACTTGAGTGTACCACAATTCAGCCAATATCAAGATAGCATGATAGAATGTGTATGTCAGTTGTTCATCAGCCTTTGTAATGGATGGTTGGACTTGGTTGATGATCAGCTTCGTCATGTTCCAGTGTTGCATCTAGGCTGTTAAATTTAGGGATTTGATTTCCACTATTTTTATGCATAAGGTCTAATGATGTGTGTCCAAATTAAGGTTAACACAGCAATTTGGTCATTCTGTCACTATGTGATGATGTTCATTTGTTTTATTAAGAAATTTGGGCAAGGTTGAATTTTGCTGTCATTAATTCAAAAGGTCCCTTTTATCCCTGAAATTTCTAGTGGTGAGGTGAAAACGGTGTGTAAAGTAAATATATTTTAGATGTTAATTATTTTGAATTTGGCGGATCCCATCAGAAAGGTTAAGGACTCCTTTAAAAATAATTCCAGATGCAACACTGTTTGTTTAGTCTTGAGAGAGAACCAGGTTACATACAAACATTACATTATCCCTGACAGACGCTCTAACATTAAGAAGAATAGGACCCCAGTATCCTCATGCTTGACGTAAATGCCATCTTAAATGAGGATATTTTGCTTTCACTTTCTTACTATCAATTCTGTGCTGTCGCTTTCCTGATGTGCCTCTTGCATCTCCCATTGCACTATGGCTGAAATATTGCCCCTTGCAATGTAAAAATCCATTCCAACTCACTTATCCCTGGCAGAGCCAGCCCTCTTATAAGTCACTGAGGATGTGCTTTTGTACTGCATTCCTGCGGGAGTGCCCTCCCTTGTTTTTGATCATTGCAATAGACTGACAGCCTAAATTCCCTAACAGTTAGCAAAGCTGAAAAATTATGACAACACAAAAACATATAAGATCACTTGCTAAGAATGCATCGGAATTCTACAAAGCGGGTGGTGAATCCAGGATTTGTGTAAAGGGGAGAACAACACAGGTCATGAGAGATATCAGGTTCTAGAGAGGTTCAGGGGCTTGCTCCCCCGAACATTTGTGACAAACTAGCATGCAAAATGGTGCAATTTTGAGCCTATTTCATGACTTTTCATAATTTTGGGGGGCTGATTTGGTGCTAACATAGCAAAAAAAAATTAAAAGGACCATTGGTAAACAGGGTAAATTAAATCTGTTCTTTTTGCAATATTGAGTTGTTTCAGCTTTCTTGATAGAATTTCACAAACCCACACTACACAATACTAGAACTGTTCTTACAATGAAGGTACTCAACTGTTCTGGTGTCGGTTCTCTCTACATAGAACTGTTTTAGTTAACCTTTATATTTAGTTGTATATATATTGTGAAACAATATCGACTTAGCATTAGGTGATTGGATTATGATACACAATCACAGGGTTTTATGTCTGGCTTTGCAAATCCAGTTGATGATGCATATGGATGCAGCTTTGACATGTACCATTATAACGGTCCAGTAGCTTCATGACAATTTTTGTTCATCCCTTCAGAGCATCTTTCTTGTTTATCTGCCGGAGGCTACAGTATCAGATTATTTTCATTTTTGTATAATTACATTTCACATCAAAAATGACTTTTTATTTTTATGGTTACAGAAATTGACTTCAACAATACTGGCGGTCTTCCTCTTCAAGCAACCAGCTCTCAACAGAGATTTGGCAACACTGCTGTGGCACATTCTATTGGTCCTCCTTCACCTGGTGGACAAGGGGAGATCACTCTACCTTATCCTGCAAACCCACAGCTATCACCAGTGGGTGGTGGCTCTCCACCAGTGGGTGGGGGTAACGGCAGTACCAACTCCTCTACAAGTAGTTTAACATTGACTACAGCAGAGAGGTATGGCAAACGATGGTGATGGGAATAGACTACTTTATCTTTGAATAAGCTTTGAATGGGTGTGTTTTGGAAATGTTCGTGTTTTAACTTCAAAAAGAACTGTCACTGGCTCAAAGGGGCTGGTCTTGCTAGGGGAATAATTCTTTCTTTTTGTTAGGCCTATATATTTTCTAATAACCAACTTAATGGCATTTTTTTTCATAATTGTCTGTTTTATGTGCTGCACCTGTTTTGAAATCTGAATTGTCATGTTTTTACCATTTTTGTGCTCAAATCTTCAAACATGTAAATGTTACGTTTAAGGAGTCGTAATGTTTCTGTAAATTTTTTTGGTGTTTTTTATATATATGTTGGCCATTGCTTTAATTAAATATATATTGTTTCAAATATTCTTCTGTTGTGTCCTGGTGTTGTACGATGACTGATAAAATCCCCATGTCAGCATTAAACATTGTTTCAATCAATCAATAAAGCTAATCAAAGTAATTACTTGAGTGTACCCTGAAACCTGTGTCAGCAGTCAGTGAAACATAAATTAAAAGTAGTGATGCGTTGATACCTGAATAGATACCCAATACATCATGGGCGCCAGATAGTACAGTGGTTAGCATGTTAGTCCAGTAGTCTGTCAGCTTTGGTGATTGTGGGTTCAAATCCCGACCCGGATTGCTGAAAATAATGTAATATCCCAAATCACTTACTCACCCTTACATCCAAAAACAACAATATCATAACATAAGGCATTAATTAAAGCGGGATGCGGAATGGCGCTGTGGTTAGTGTGTCAGCCCAGCAATCTGCCAGCCTTGACGGTTGTGGTTCGTGTCCTGCCCCAGGCACCTTTCTTTCAGCCAGGAGAGACAGGAGCCCCGACACCGGCGTGATGTTGACCGTGGCCGTCGTGTGGCTGAAAGATTGCCAAAAAAACACATAAAAAACCCAAATCACTAACTCATTAATTAAAGCTCTTATTTTGAATAATCTGTTAAAACCAACTGTAGAAAGTTCTACCTGTCAAAATGTAGTTCTTGGTATAAGCGATGCAGGGTAGTGCAGGGGTATGGGTACCACACTTGGTCAATGGTAGTTGTTGGATCACATCCCAGCCGGGTGTAGCTATCTGTCAGCACGGAGATTGAACCTTGACATCTACATGATGTAGGTGTCATCCTCATTGCTAGTATATGCCTGAAAGACTGCCATTAAATCACTCTTGGTTTTAGTTTCCAACATGCAAATTAACATGATTAAATTATCTGAACAAATGACAGCTGTCAGCGATAAGCATGAAACATACATGTTGCAATTTTGCGTTTAATTACAAATTTGGAAAGCTTTTTGGCCTATGCTTGGTGTGAGGTGTATTTATTTTCTGTTTAAGTTATAATAGCTTGTTTGATGTGAAGCTCAAGTTTGGAGTTTTCGAATCCCTATTTAATAATAATCACGAAAGCTACAATTTGCATGATATAAATTCTGATTCCAACTGTTAATACCAATGTAAATGCTTGATGTTAAGCCTCTTCATTTCTGCTATTTGCATGAATGTATTGCACTGTCTCTTCCAGCCCTGAATCTGGCTCCAGTCCTAAGGTTCAGCGCCGTGTCAGCCGGAAACCCGCTCCTCCTCCCCCTTACTCTGTGGCTGTGACAGCTGCATACAACAATGGTGGACGCAACCAGTCACAGATGCAGTCACAAACCTGGCCCCGTAATGCCCCGCTTGCCTCCCCTGAATCACCTTCCGAATCTGACAAGGAGGACAACGAAAGAGTCAAACCTTCCCCTCCAGAGAAACCCCCTCCCCCACAGACCCTTCATCCTCATCCTGAACGTCCTGCAGGTCCACCTCCAGATCGACCAGCTGGTCCACCCCCTGAGAGACCTAAGGCTCCTCCTCCAGTTGTCCCCCCTGGCCACCAGAGGTCAGCATCAACAGGAGCAATGTTCACCGTGGTTGGGCTGCCGAGTGCCGCAAATGGACAAGGTACAGGTACAAAGTTCTCCTCTCAGGAAAATCTAGATCAAGATTCAGTGTCTACTCCATTAACTGTGCAGGTCACGCCCCCGCTTCTATCTCCTACTTCTGAAAAGCATGCCGCTTCAAACAACGTTTCAAAACCGGGTGGCTTCTCTCAAAGTATGCGCGTCACGCGGCCTACGCCTCCTCCTCCTCCCCCACCTATCAACAAGGTTACTGAGGAAACACATCTGTGATTGGTCAGTTACTAACTCTAATATTACCTGCATGCTGATTGGGCGATATGTATCTGGTGTGACGATTTTCCTACAGTTAAAAAGACTGACATCATCAGTCTTCAGAAAAATAATGCATCTCAATTCTTGTTTTTCTGTATCATAAAGTCTTCAATGATCCAATCTGTATTATTTAAACTCTTTCTAGTTCTTCTGTAATTATTGTAAGTCTGCAGTACACCTGATGTCAGGCATTTGCATCAAGCCAAACTCTTCATTGTTACACAATGTCTCGCGCATTGTCCATATCTTTTAGCAAAAGGGACTCATCTGAAATTGTGTCCAAGTGGAAGAATTGTTAATTATTTGAAATTTTAAGGATCAGAATCATTTTGTTTAAATTTTCACAAGATAAGAGAATGTCAAAATAGATATATTTTTGTGACAAGTTTTTTGAATGTGACAGTTGATGTTGGCGACTGTTCACCTGTATGCAAATCAGTCTGTTACAGAAACTTCATGCGGACAGACATTTTTATTCTTGGTATATAACCTGCCTGAATGTGGTGAATGGTACTGGAAAAATAATACTAACCACTTAATTTAAGGTTGCTAGGGATTAAATATCACCCAAAAACTGTGACTGAATTGTATTCTTGTTCAATTTTTTGCCAAAACTTCTTACATTATTTGGATCTGAGATTTTTCTCCACAATGTCAAGCAGTATACCCCTAAACTTTAACAAGTTTCTCTCTGATTCTCACAAACTGTTTCTCGTAGAGTTCATACCAAAGCTTGAATTAGAAGGTACCAGCTGTTTTTCAGTATATTTCACAACTTCATCTGTACATACACATCTGATACATATAGCAGCTACACTGATATCTGTGCAATCCTCTGGGTGGTTCTGTATTGTGATATTTTTATATGAACAGAGTAGCTAGTGTTTTCAGTATTATTGTCCTGATGTCATAAATATCCAAACTGACCCCGTCATTTACTGGGGGTGGTGACTACGCAAGCCGTGAGAACAATTGTAACACAAGAAGCAAAAGACCTGGTTATTGCTTGAAACTTGGTGCACAGCTTCAGTTCTAAAGTCATTTTAAAAAATTGTTGAAGATATGTTGTTGAAGAAGAAAAAAAATAGAATGAAACTTTTTCTAAAGGCTTTTCCATTGCTTTGCTTGGAAGAAAGAATGCAGATACGAAGTCGGATTTTTGTTGGTCTCTGTTAAATTATATGGCGTGTGAGAGTCTGTTTTCTTTTCTTTAGAAGAGACTCCCGAGGAGAAACTAGTGTCTGATCCTGGTAGGCATCTTTGTGTAACCAAATGTTTATCCAATACTACTAGCTTACGTGTACATCAAGTTTATCGGATGTAGAACAGTATAAAATAACAATTTTTCTGAGGTAATATTCACAGTTGTAGCCTTAGTTACTGCATGTTGACAAGCTATATCCCGCCAAGAGCTTCAAACTCACTTCGCCATCTTGTGTAAGTACAGGATGGGTTCTGTCTGTCGCTTTAAGTTTAAACATCGCCCTCTGGGGACCGAATGTGACTTGCTTGGAGCAGAAGCAAAGTGCACCTCTCCTTTGTTGTCACAGTTTATGTATTTGTTTCTTATTACTACCAATACTAGTCCATATAAGTTTTTCCCACCCTAAAATAACTGTACATATCAAGTATCGCAAAGGTTGCCAATTTTTGCAAGATTCGTAGAGGCATTATTTTATTTCTTCGGTGTTTACTGTTTGCTCAGATTGACTGTTGGTCCAGGCCCGGATCTGGGGGGTGGTGGTGGAGGGGGGCAAGAGCCCCCCTTTCAGCTAGCCCTTTTAGATATATTTGCTATGTTAGCACCAAATCACCCACAAAAATATTATGAAAACTTGTGAAATTGGCCGACATTGCACTATTTTGCATGTTACTATCTCAGAATTTCCTGGGGAACAAGCCTCCATCCCTCTCTAGAACATGATATCTTTCTTACCTATGTTTTGCCCCCCTTTACACAAATCCCAGATCCGCCCCTGTGGTCTAGTTTTTAGTCTGTGTCCTGAACTGGCCTAAATTCATCTCTTGATAACGAGGTTGTCCTAAGTACCGTAGCCACTGTTTCGAGAATATAAGGGATTTTATTTTTCCTTAAAATCATCAAGAATGACTTGTGTTTGCAATACAGCAAAATTTGAGCATTGCTGATACATAGGTTTACCTGTCTCCAAGTAGGGTAAAACAGGATCGTGTTTGTAAAAAAATACCTGCTGGCAGATGTGTAACATTTTATTGTACATTTTGTGCAGAATTAGCATTAAAAACTTCTACTTGTAAATATACAAAGTGCATATATACTGTATGTAACATATGCATTGTTCCTCGATGACAAAGTGAGAGGTACATGAATAGATTTTCCTTTAAAATGTAAAATACTTGTTTATACTTATGTATATTTGCTAACATGGTGAAGGAAATCTCAAAATCTGGAGTTGCCTCCCTTGTGTTTTGTGCCGCCAGTTCAATTTGATGTATGTCAGACTTACTGGTAGCTAAATGTAAGTTGAGCTTGTGTACAAGTAGTAATATGGTCAGGTAGGTGGAATGGCTTGCTCAGAGGAGTTCATTTAATTTACGAAAAGTTAGGGAGTTGCACACACATGCAATTCTTGAGACCTTGTGACTTAATACACTGCTGCACTGCGGTTAATCTACCACGTGCATTATAAGCATGTACGCTTAAAGAGGATGAATGAACGCTTGATTATTAAAACATTGCAGAGCGTGGGATGGTGCAGTGGTTAGCATGTCGCCCAGCAATCTGCCAGCCCAATTGTGGTTCGAGTCCCGCCCGGGCACATCTCTTTCAGCCCGGAGAGACAGGAGCCCAGACAACGACGTGATGTTGGTGAGACCGTGGTGATGTGGCTGAAAGATTGCTGAAAACCATGTAAGCCTCAGATCACTCACACTAGTAAAACATTGCAACAAGAACTGCATAAAGTCAGAATACAACATAGTCCTATGTAACCTGCCATCCTTTCATCAACAGTTGCATGCCCCATGTGGGTGTGTTTAGTGAGGTCACAGTGCAGGTCATGGCTCAACCCACATTTGTTTATCAGTAGTTGTATCCATGGGATCAATAAGGGTTTTTTGGTGTCAATGAACTTGTCAGTATAGCACATCAAGGACAGGCAACTCCATAAATGACTGTAGCACTAGTTTCAAGAGAACTTCTGTATTACGCTTCATCAGAATATATACTGTGTAGCAAACATTCTGTATGTATACTGATAAAACAGATTTCATTTATATCTTTGTTTGCTCAAACTGCAGCAATTTCCTTTGATTTGGGTAAAGTTGAAGGTACTTAATTTTATGGCGACCATGTTTATTGCGTGATGCTGTTGATTCTCTGGATTGGATATCATAAGACAAAATAATTTGGTTCATGTTCCAAATCATTCATTGTTTTTGGATATTGTTGAGAATAAATTCCAAGAGGTTCTCTTGTACTGGGATAAGATTGAAGAAGTAGTAGAGTGCTTAAAGGAATTTAGTTGGCTGCATTCAGAACAGCAGAATATTATATATATACCGGGTACATAACTCACTGCGAAGATTCTTTTCTCAAAATGGCTCAAACTTCAGAAATAAGTAATTTTATTTTAGATCTTTTCAAAGACTTTACTGTTCCTCTTTTGGTTTTTATTTCAAACCCCATTCAGCACAACAAACTAAGGATGTTAACTTATTGATGTTTTATTCCAAGAATTGAAAATGGAAAATTTGAAAAGTTTTGAGAAAAGCAAGAAACTTGGTGTTTTGGTTTGGTTATGCCAAAATCTTGTCGAAGTCATTTGTACCTGTGCATGCAATTATACTGCTTGGCTGCATGAGGCGTTGCATATTACACTTGTGAGCTGCTTTAACAAGGGCACTGTTACTGCTCTTATGCCAACTTTAGTGTCTAGTTTCATTACACCAAGCTTTTGTACTGCTAACTAGTTGATGATTATATGACGTGATAGTTTTTCATAATTTACATACCATTGATGAGCAAATATGCTTCTAAGTTTCAAAATATTTACATCACTGATGTAAAAATCACAAATGTATATACAAAAACAATTACAGTTTGTTTTGATACATGAAAGATTTTGATTTTTCTTGTGTAAGGAGTTTGGAATTTGAAAATATATTATTTTGGAGTTGTTGGAGAATGCAAGAGAGTTCTGTGATTGATATAGAGTTGGTATAAGAGTTTTTAACATGCCAGATATGCCAGAAGAGCATTGTTGATTTGCTTTCATCCTTTTTGTGATAAATCTATTGTGATAAGAACTCTGTCCGTCTTGATGTCTGTCCTGTGTCTGGTTGTGAATGTCCGTCATCTTTTTTGGTTTTTTTCTCAGCTTTATCTTTCATTTTGGCTCATGCCTTCATTTGAATATCTATGCAAATTTAGGATAAGAATATATTTTTAGTTGCTCTTTGAGGGAAAGTTCATTTTCATGACGCAAATAGAATTGAATATTCAAAACTTCCCATTGTTTTAGAAATAAGACGTACAAATTCTGTAGATTATTTCATTTGTAGATTTTCTCTTATCAAGGGTATAAAAAATTAAACAACTTTCATACAGGGGGGTGTGTCTTTTAGGTTGTTGAATTTTGTTGAATGATTGTTTGAATTTTCCTTGGTTTGGGAGCTTCATCTGATATAGGTAATTATATATATGTATATTTGAGTGTCAGCAAACGGCTGGTGGATTAACAGTGCTTGTTGTGTTGTTGTTTCAGAGCAGAGCAAGCATGACAGCAGTAGCAGCACATTTTTCTAACACTGCTGCAGCGGTGTAGCAAACACGCACGCACACACACACACTTGTGCATCATAAACATGCATATCTCCATACTGACTTGTTCCTGTATGCCTGTTGGTTGTCAGCAGTAGTTCTGTTTAACTTGTAGAACTATGTCACATAATTCTCATATTTGATGTCATTTCCTGCATGCTCATGATCAACTGTTTTACAAGTTACCTGAAAATGTCACTCCTATTTATGAAAGTTGTACAAAATTACTGTTGAAGTATCAGTGTATCAATTCAAAATCACCGCCACAAAACAAATAGCAGCTGAAAATGAGGGATTGGTAAGTTTCGTTGTATTCACAGGAAGCTCTAGTTAAGTTCAGGATGAATCGGTTGTATCTGGACTGTCTTGGTTAGATGAGAATTGGTGCAAGGCTTTTTGTGGCGTGGTTCTGTCACATCTTGGTTGGTTGTGGGATCACTCGCTAAGTCGACTTTGCTGAGCTACGGTAAGGACCAACTATGAAGCACAACACCAAATTTTAGAATTCTCTGGTGTCACCATAAATTTTAAAGCAAAATGTGCAATTACAAACTATATTTATGTTGTTATTATGACCAGACACAAATGTTCTTTGTATTCTGATGTTTGTCATTTTCTTTGTATGAAGCTTAAGTATCTGTGCCAAAATATATTGTTGCTAAATTTATTTAATGTCTGAATTATTACTTTTTGTGTGACATCACTCACTTTTGTCGACATCCTTTATGTCATTGTGTCAAAGCTGTTTTGTTGTTTGTGCAATTCACGGTACATGGTATTCTTTTTATCTCTCTCACTTTCCAAAAGAGATTATGCTTTCAAAAATTGAATAAGCTTTTTCAAGAGAAAATTTATTTGGTTCAATTTATGTCTACTTTCTACAACCAGGTTTCAGTGACTCCGAGTAAATGTGGATGATTAAAGAAAATGTAATGATTATGCAATCTTACGTAAGTTGTATAGACAGTTGGAAGCTGCAGAAAAAGTCTGATATTTTTGTTGAAAACATTTATACTGATACAAAAGTTTACAGTTCAGTACTTATGGATGTGAAATGAAAATTTAACCCATTAGAACAGGTGCCCCCCAAACCTTTTAGACCATTGACCTCTTCATGGAATCCTCGATCCCTGATCAACCCCCAGACATGTACAAAACAAAATTAGAAATGATAATGATAATTAAGGAGATGTAGATAGTCCCATTGATCTTTTTGGAAGACTTTTGATCAGGATCCATAATGTCACTTAAGTTATACATCTGGCTGTGTACAGTGAAATAATTATTTTACATTCAACTCTGTTCAGTGTTATAAATTATTTAGATTATTCAATCCTCTTTCTCAAACTGATCAGAACCATTTGGCAACAATCTTTCACAACCCCTTTTTACAAGGCAATCTTAATGCTAAGTTGATCGAAGTTCTTCAGGTCCACTATTTGAACAAAGTTTTGACCATCATTCCAGTTGATGAACAACTTCAAGCTGTACTACATGTTCTAAAATCATTACCAGATTGAGAAATATGGACAAATGTTTGCTACTTGGTTTTAAAATTAACCTAATAGCTGATCTTGAATAAGATTGTTTTGTGAAATAGGACCCTGGTCATTTAAATTGAGGATTGCTCTGGCACGATCCCTATGGCGTGTGTATAAAGATTGTTTTGTTAAAGATTAGGGAAAAAAACAACGAATCAAACTTTAATATTTACAACTAAAAATAGTTATTCTACAATTTTTTTTACCACAAAATCTTCAAGTCTGATGAGGAACAGATTTATGGCTTTCCAAAAAGTTATGACTATTTTCTCAGCGTTAAAACACATATTCAAAGCCTAACAGACATCGAGCGATCTATCATACATGAAGACATCATATCATTATCAGTATTTTTCCACAAAGACATAATATGTTACCAATCAGGGCTTTGATGACAGCAGACACTTCCCTGTACTGTTTGTAAGTTGTAATTCCATTGATAAGATTCAACACTAGTTCAGCAATGTTAAACACCTTCATTCTTCGCCTACTGTGACAATAGACTAAGGGGTCTATAGAGATTTTTAGCGTTGTTGAACTACATTGAACATATCGAGGATAAGGTTCCGAACTGTTGGAACAGCAAATCATGTTTTCAGGAGAAGCAAAAAAAATCGTTTTTTTATAATGCATTTAGTAATCAACAAAATATTTGGCACATGGGTACTAAAATATGATCCTGTCAAATCTATTTAATAATATCCCCCCTAAGTAGCGTTGTGCATTGGTTCTCCTGAAAACTGATGATTTTCAGATACGACCTTACCCTCGATATGTTTTCAGGTTATCTTGTTTCTTTGTTTTTATTATTACAAGTTTAGGTGATCTTCCGTAATATGCAATTATCTATTGTTAATATTTCAATGATTACACTTTCAACGGTGGTAACTGTGTGAAATATGTGATATTCCTTAAGGTTGAGATGTGTTGCAAGCTGAAAGAAGTAGATGTTTTTCAGTGACTCGTATACAGGAGATTAAATTTCTTGTAAAATCTTCTTGAAATAGCACCATCGTTTACAATGACCCACATACCTACCAGGCCTAGTCAGTGGTTTGGATAACTTCTGGTTGACCCGATATTCAAGGCTTACTCCCAGAACAAAGTACCTTTGCCTGATCGTGACTGGGCACCTCCAGAGTAGATGCTCAGGAGGGGACATAGGATAGCCAGCCTTGTGGGTTTCAGCTTATTTTCAATTGTGTAACCTTCAGCGTCGTTATATATGAAATATTATTATGATCATTTCAATTCAAATGTTAATCGCTTGTAGAACATTTCATTTACTAAGCACAAAAAGCCTCAATAAGTCCTTGCTTGACATACAAAGTAAACAAATTGTTAATCTGGCATATTTACTCCCTTTGTTGACAGGGATGGTGCCAGGAATTCCCCTGACCTTGGGGGGGGGGGGGGGGGGCGGGGGGGGGGGGG
>JAUELE010120856.1:0-23658 GCA_031471655.1 Diodora aspera
ATTGTCAGTGTGAGGCTCCATATTCCGAGTTGAAAGAGAGGTACCTCGGGCGGGACTCGAATCATGATCATTGCCAAGGCTGGCACAACACTGGGCTGACACGCTAACCATTGCGCTACCCAGCGCCCATATATGATTCTGAATTTTGTTGTCAGAGGTTGATTAAGATTTTGCAGGCACTGTAATGCCCCCAGTGATATTTTCACTTAACCTATGGAGGCCCTCCAGCTTTCGGAGACCCCTGGCTGCAGCTCTTAAAACCGATTCCATCTGGCATGGGTCAATTATGATTGTAAGAGCCACAATCTGATTTATTTTTACATAATAAACTGGTGGAAGAAAATAGAGGATCACATGTTGTATCAATCCCAGTGAATGGTTGACGCAGAGCATGCTATCAGACATAGGTCAAATATGATTATAACAGCCACAATCTGATTTATTTTTACATAATATACTGGTGGAAGAAAATAGAGGATCACATGCTATATCATGCCAATGGTGATGGTTGACCCAGAGCATGGCACACACGAGCAGATTGTCAGGGCCTGTGATGGTCGCACTTGCTGCTTTCATGCCAGTCTCCTTTATGCGTAATATTAGTGTACTTATGGTCTTGGTGATAAAGTTTATTTGGAAAGATTTTCGGCAATTTTACTTCAATGTGTGTAATTGCAAGAATGGATATTTGGTGGTTTTCCTTTTTATACCTTAACTACTGCTCTAAACGTGTATGTCTGCCGTATGAATATACCGATGTTCAAAGAAACGATAGCAAGATTGTGAGAGACGAATAAATAAAAACAAACCTATGACTCACATACTAGAGATATTCACTCAGGAGAGCGTGTAATGGAAATCAAACGGCACTCTTACATATAGCGGAAACGCTTTAACGGACAGTGACTCTGGACATATGGCCTTAAAGACGTGTGGGAATCATTTCTCTTTGTAACGTTTCTTTTGAGAATCAGTATCATCAGAGGAATCTATTTTAGATTGATTTAATAAAACATGTTTACCTATTTAAAAGCGTTTACTTGCAAAATTGATTTTGGCTCTGTAAACTAGTCCATTTTAAACCACATTTAACCCCTAGAGCAATGCAATGCTTCCCGAACTTAAGTCGACCATGTACCGCTTGAAGCTTTGCACTGCTAACCACGCACCCCTTGTAAGGGTTTTGTAGGGAGTACGCACTTTACCCATAGGGGTGAGTAGCGTACCCCTAGCAAGTCCCTTCTTGCACTCCAAGCAGTACGCGGACCCCACTTAGGAGTCCTCTTCTCTGAAGGGTCATGCAAGCATGTATCACGTACGGTGCTTTACAAATGGAATGCACATTTATAAAACCTACATCATTCTTTAGAAATATTTAATATTTAATATCAAACATGCTCTACATATGTTTCGCAGATGACTTAATATGCATAACTCTTTCGAAAGGAAAGATGACTTTACCTGATTGTGATGTCACGAAGCCGATGCTGCAGATGAAACACAGAATATAAATCCACGGGGGATCCATAGTGGTGTCTTGAAGCCCGAAGGCAATCTTACTTGCAAATGCTCCTCCCTTTTGCTAAGCAGACGATATATCAAGCAAACACCTTTAACTTGAGATATGATAGCTCCGGTACGAGGTGCTAGAGTAAATGGGGATTGAGTTGTCCCCAAGCTTATATCCCTGTTCCGCTACACGACCGGTATCACAAAAGAGGGGTGGGCCCGCCGTGAGTTGGACAATGGAATTGGGGGAAACCCTTCGAGGGTGATTGGTGCGTCTGCTGGGCTAGGTGTCTTGCATTTGAGAGTGGATATTGAACGGGAAAGTTTATTTACCCTTGAAATGTTCACCAGCAGTGGTCGAGTTTGTTTTTCGATCAAGCAGACGACACTTACATAAAGACAGCCATTATGGCTGTCAGCAGAAATAACTTTGATGTTTCTGGGAGTGGATGTCTTAATCCTTTCCTCAACAGGGTAAAGAGTTGACACCAGATCAACTTGACCACATATGAAAGCCGAAAGCATAACAAGGTTTACGGTCACGTGATCAAATCCGCCCTTCAATGTAGTATTTGCCGGCCGTTTGTAGACAACAAGTCAAGCGTAGAAATGATCATTTGGTCATTAAATGTCTATATCTTTGTGTGGGAAAGAGAGACAGCGGGCGTACTCCTGCATGAAATATACAGGCGGAAACACATTGAGACGAATGAGAGAAATATCCCGACGAAATATCCCATGTCAAACGTCTAGAATCTAACTTTGGACATATATGGCAAGTGTTAAAACTTGGGCCGCCATTAAAGTCATCATGTCTGTCATGAACATCCAGAACAAATTCAGAGTCTTCTTCACATTGGAACAAAACAGTGAATTGTGTAAAAATTCCTCATTTGCATTTCATACCGGACACAATAACATAGCTATTGTTAAATGCATGTATACTTACGTGCAAAAGAAACGATACCAAATGAATTCAATTATTTCCATTACGTCTTTATGAGATTGTTGATCAAGAATACTATTTAATTTCAATAAGTGTAATTTGATTGACATCATGTCATTGATAAAACTTCCTAATCTTGCAAAGATATCTCTTGCATATCCGACGTAATTGTGAATATTTTCAGTAGTCTCTCAAAATCATGGTGTCATTTATTTTGCCCGGCAGTATAGTTTGTCGGAAATTATATAAGAAAAAAATGGATTGTCTCATGCCATGAGTTAAACAAAATAGCTTGCAAGAAAACATCTTCCAGTTGCCCCCTCCTCCTTTCAAAAATCAAAGAGAAATTGCGCATTGTTCCCCAAGGAGAATCTGATATTATCTTAATCTGCTAACGCGAGCAGTATAGATAGGTAGATAGATACATAGATAGATACATAGATAGATACATAGATTCTTATTACTGAATACGCTATACAATGTAGGTCCATATCAGTGTGGTCGACATTTCAGATAAAATGAAAGCATTTCTTTTTCGCCCACCAAGGTGGCCTCTGATGGCGGACCACAGTACACATACTTTCTACTACCATATAACACATTGAAAGTTAATATTACTTGTTTTACATACCTCACGGAAGAGTTCTTCCATTCGGTATTCCATTCCTCTTGTATATTAAAATATCCAAGCTAATATCAAGGTGTATTAACAACATATTATCTAGTCTCCAGCTTTTCCTATATAAGAAAGCGATAAATCACCGAAACTATGTCATTTCAACCAGACCCAACATATCATGTCGGAGGACGCACGTGTCAAGCCGACCTCGATAAAACTATTCGTTCCATTGCATACAGCCTCCGGTTGTCTCTCTTCGCGCACGCACACGCATAAAACCTCGTATACATTCACATCGTACAGTACGATCCAAAATATTTCTGGATATATATCCGGGTATTTTACCAACACTAGTTTTGCCATGCGCCGACGATTTCTCACGTACTTCTTGTAAGGGAGTGATTAAAAAGACTCGAGATAATTGCCTTAGGTGACACGAGTCATAGACAAAAACCAGTGCAAGTTACAGATAGAGTTCGTTAAAATTGTCTGAATCCTACATTCATTAGTCATACGAGAAAATAGTCTGAAATGAATATGTTTGTTAACTGTATGGGAAACTTCGCAGATTGCGGATAATATCAGATAATAAACCACTCATATATCTTCATACTAGAACCCCACTATTTGTCCGCCGTCATCTTACTGGAAGGCGGCCCGAAAGAAACTTTGTACCATCTGATAAAATTCCTCTCGGAAGGGAAGAGGGGCCGAGAGAAACTTTGTACCCCCTGATAAAATTCCTCTCAGAAGGGACACGGACCCGAAAGAAACTTTGTACTCCCGATAAAATTCATATATTCTTTCTGGCAGCTTCTGGTATTCCTGACAAATCTTATCGTGAAATAATATAATATACATGTATAACAGTTGGTGATATTTCATTGAACGAGTGTGAAGCCGGTCTGCTCTGTGCTGTGAGGCAGTTTAATTTGAAGAAAAAAACATTATCGAGTTCACGCTAATTTTCGAGAAACAAACCGGTTTACTGCTTTAATCTTCCGATTAAATTAGTTTGATAGAGATCATTATTTTAAGAAATAGGTCACTGTTTCAAACGTTTATGTTTGTGAAATATACCATAATATAATCAGCCAAAGTTTGAAGGATCGGTGTAATGGCCTACCTATAATTGTCTGAAGTCATAATGATGCGTAAATAAGTAACTGAGTTTTACTGATAAATGCTTACTTCGTAACATGAACAGGGGAAATGTGCGGTTGCATGATAAGAAGGCTACATTCGTTCGTTTGGTTTTTATGCTCATGGTACGTTCAGGTGCTTTTTCACATTTCTAGTCATTTTTAAAATACCAATTTTTAGCATGTTTTGTTTTCAGCTAGTCACTACATAAATCGACAATAATCAAGCATCGTGTATTATCAATCCTTAGGGATATTTCACCTAACTGCTGCCACTACCATAGCTTCAAACATACCATATTATCCCTACTAGCGAGTGACCCTTTGGGGTGAGTTTATAACCATGTATAACAGGTGATCAGATATTAGGTACTTTAGTTACGACGCATCATCATTGCAGTACGTGTATCACACTATATATATGCACTAATTAGTGAACACCTTCTCATAAGAAAATTTAAAAAAACAAAATAATAACTATATGGGAGCATAAATTGAAGAACAGAATTATTATTGAATTAATAAACAGACGTTGTGCGTGCATACATTGAACAGAGGCGGATCAAGGATTTGCATAAACATTAACATGCAAAATGGTGAAATTTCAGCCCCCTGGATCTGGCCCTGTTCAACATCGAAATCAAACGCTAGTTACATTCATAAAGTTAACGTAATGTTCCCGTTTAGTTTCAAACTGCAACGTTTATAATATCGATCCAGGTGCATTACATTCTCGGACGTCAAAGGGCGTGAAATCAACTACATGTACTAGTATACTGCCGGGCAAAAGAAACGATGCCAAGATTTTGAGAGACTACTGAATAAATTCACAATTGCGTTGGATATGCAAGAGATATACCTTCAAGATTAGGCAGTTTTATCAACGATACGATGTCAATCAAATTACACTCGTTAATCCAAGCATCCTTTTGATCAGCTATGACAGAAAGACGTAAAGGAAAATAACTAAAATCATTTGGCATCGTTTATTTTGCCCGGCAGTATATAAGAAAACAAATGTACATGCGAACATCCCGCGCAAACAAAGAGACGATAATATAAGTATCCACTACATGTACCTACAAACTGTTGATTCAAATAAAGAACGGATCCTAGTTCGGTACTCAGTTTTGATTTTAAAGACACAGACATTTACAGCATGAAGCAAGATATTTGTTTTGGGCTTTCTGGATATATTTTACTGTATGAAACTGATTGTTTAATAGTCATGCAACTCTTAATAAATATCAAATTTCATCACGCATACCCGTTATCCGGGTTAGTACCGAGTCGCCACCTGAAAGTGCCCCAGTGTCACGTTGTATGGGGCGAGCGATCTATTCACACGCTCAAAGTGGTTCGCTGCAGCACCGGGTTGATTTATGGGTTCCCGTAGGCCGAGTCGACACAAGGGTGATTCTTCCCTGCTAGCTTTCAACACAAATTCTGTGGCACTCATGCCGAGCCATGCAGAACTCATAGCAATACTAGCGACATTCTCTGAATGCTGCATGTTACGCTTGCATCAGAAACAGAGGAACACTCGCTGACAGAATCGCTTCATCGCTGCACGGAGGTTTACAGTCAAGGCGCCTTGTTACTGCTCTTCATGTTTAGAGTTAAAGACGTGTGTCTCCTGAGAACTGTGTTCCGAAGTTGATTGAAGGTTTGGGAACGAGAGGAAAGTAGAGAAACATGAAGACGATGTACATAGATATTCATATTGCGTCAAAGACGACATGTACGTGGACGGAATCCACAACGAAGGCATCCTGCAATTGGTACTTATATATTATATTCGTACTTTCGATTTCAGAGAGACAGGCCGACCGACAGACGTAGACCGATGAAGGAGGCCGATGAAGACCAAGAGAAATACTAACAGACGACCCGTGAGAAGGTTCACATCGACAAAGAGAGTGAGAAACAACAAGGCGACAAATAAACAAACAGGTGGACAGACAGACGGACACATAATTTAGTAGGTTTCAGTGATGAAGTAACTAACCCGGTTTTGGCAGTGGCGTTAGTTTCTGCTATTATGAGAGGTAGAGAGAGGGGGGGCGGGGACAGAATGTAAGTTGCTAAGAGATCGACAAAAAGATTGGCAGAGAGAGGACAGAAATTTAATGAACGAATGAATAAAAAAAAGCGAATGCATTATTCCTGCGTCTTATACTGATGAGTCCGATACCAAAGTGTTTGACTGCTATTTGTTTTATTGTTACCTCGCTCAAACTCTTCGCAAAATGTAAATCTCCTAAAATTCCAAGAAGAGTAAGCATTTACATTAACGATATGATTCGAACTCATTACCTGAAAACTGAGACCGACCCCACTGCGCCAAGGCTCCCTGTAAGCTCGGCAACAGCTCGTTTGTAAAGAGCGAGCCCTCGGCGTGACGTTTATTGAGATATACAGTTTAGGTAATGCAAATCATAACGGCTCCATCCTGTCTTGAGACAAGCATAAAACAATAAACATAGACCCAGAAACAAAGAAAACCGTATTCCGTGCTATCCTTAACTTGTCAAATGTAACCAATACGCACGCGCGCATAACGTAGAAACAATACTGTTTATCGGCTGGGAAAGAATTTGTTTACGTTTCGAGCGAGCCTGACAATATGGCGGCGAGACTATGAAAATAGGATCCGGGGAATAACGAACCAAGATGCAAAGAGCTTTGTTGGGAGAAACGAATTCAAAACGCTTGCAAGTAACAGTACCCAAGGCATATAACGCGCAATTTCACGTTATTTTGATTCGCTAACGAACAACAAGGTGACGAGAAAATAAAAACATTTTCACAGGCAAAATAAAATCGTACACGAACATTTCAAAGAGTTATCTCCCCATGTCACTTCATCTGAAAAGGAATTCTCACATTCTCTGTATTATTTATATGAATAACAATAGACAACTTAACTAGCTCCTAAATCAGGTGCGACGCGCATGTGTGCTCTACGTTGTAGTGAATATATTCCTATCTTAAGTACACAAATGTAAATAAATATTTTTTTTAATGTACGTTTAAGAAAACTTTTAATTTTTTTTTCAATTTAGTGTACTTTCGAGGTGTCGGTATATTCGCTGCATCAACCAATCTTGCGGCACTCAGAGAAGATCTGGGTTTTTTATCAGTATCAGCGGCAACATACAGGTTTCACCGAATCAATTCATCTAGCCATTTGCAGCTTATGCAGACGATCTGTCTGCCGTTAACAAAACATGTTGGAGATTATCAAATCAGTTATATTACCAGAGGACACGACGAATTCACTCAGTAGCAAAAGCCAGTTCATTTCTTTGAATTAAGACATAGAATATTCTAATTATCCTTCAAGAATTAGAGAGTGCCTACAGTAGAAAAGATCTAGCTTTAGAAATGATCTGCGCTGGATAGTTGGTCGACAGTATTTCAGTTTCGGTTCGTTTTTAATTTCGCCTTTTATTTTGACGTTCACCAAGCAGATATGGATCTAGACTTTTGTCAAGACCCTCAGGCTATTTTATTTTTTTACTGTAAGAGCTTAGTGAGAAGTATACTCCTCTAAGATATTAGAAGTAAGATGAAGTATAGATGCCTATACCTTGACTCAGGGTCTTGACAAAAGTCTAATATGGATCTTCCGGTTATTACTTTGAACGCACGCTTGCGCTGTGAGATAGTGTGTTGTTGTTCTTTGGCGCATCCCATGTCTAGATTTGGATGACGCGTTTAAATGTATTTAGGGATTCGTTAGTATAGGATAAAATGTTGTCTGCCTTGAATTCGATCTGTGTTTTTCAATTTACCCAACCACCTTGCAGTCATTACCTTGAAGAGGCTGTTCAATAATGGCAATACCAATTATTAAAATAATTCATTAAAAGTTACTTCTAAAACAATTTACCTCACAACGAAATTTTATTTCAATATTTGTTGAATAAATCAATTATATATTCTGTTTGGTGTAGTAATTATCATGATAACTACTTTTAAATTTCCAGCATGTAAACACTGATTAGGTTTTTTCATTATAATTATGATGTAATTACACGCTGCCATTTAAATTAGAGTGTTTGAAGTTAAATGGATTAGAAAATAACTAAGCTATCTGCACGGATCTGGTGTAACTGGCATTCTAAAGACTTTCTTATCACAGCTGATAAAACGTAGGCCCTTGATAAGGCTCTTTCTTGTTTATACACAAGTATTAAATAAAAGCTGATGTTTTAGCTTATCGTAGTCCATCGCTCAAAATGATATACAAATTTCAAGCGTCGCTAAATGATGACGACTGGAGAAATGAACATACCGTAAAAAGTTTTAATGTTTGCAAAACAGGTCTGTTTCGGTGATAAGGCACTGGATGCTAAATAGCCTGCATAAAAACCTGCTTGTTTCCTGAAATTGAGTGTAGTCAATTTCATGTCGTTACACTGAAGACCGCGATCTACAAATCTGAAGTGTTTGGAAATTCGACCCCGCTTTTCTAATTTACGATGAAATTCTTGACATTTTTCTCCAAATAAACTATGACGAGACGATTACGAACAAGTGCGACAACATGAATCACAAATCTGCAACACTTGGCTTTGAACAAATATGTTTGTTTGAGTTTCAAAAAGTAGGTTTCAAGTCCACGAAAAGGTCTTTAAAAGAACAAAGAATGTTAGAAAAATCTCTATAAACGCGATCCAAACTTATAGACATTGTATGCTGGGGTTGGTGCGGGGTGGAGAGAAGAAGAAACAAAGAGAGATTATGACTAGAAACTACTTAATCCACCCCCAAAATACACATATTCAAACAAAGTAGTGAGTGGTTTCAAAATACAATGAGTCTCTTTCTATACTGACATTCAAAAGAAACGAAACGCAGCTACACAAAAAAATGATACCAACTTTAATTTAATCAAAATTACGATTAAAGCAGGTTATTATTATTTAGGGTGCCTATACATATTAGGCTTTCTTTTGCATAATGTTCATACATAAAGTAAAATAACATGTCTTCATATTAAAACTGTTCAGTTTTGACAAACCTAATTCTCTTTTTATTTTAGAGTTCGTTACTTTTTCACTTCAGTTTTATAAGAAGGACGAATAAAGATTCAAGTCTTTCACACTACATTGTAAATGTTTCCCTCATGGAATGAGATTTAGTTCACATCATGCAAAAACAACTCCCTTGAATACGTATCTCCGGTATATGCAAAGGTTTAGTATAGTTTCTTTTGGATGTCAGTATAGAACCATTTGAACGGCATGTCTTTGTCTACAGGAATATTCAAAGACACGTGGTGAACCATGACCTAGTGTGAGGTGCATGATGCACAACAAGAGCACGGAAATGTTTCCTTCACAACTCCGGAATATTACACAAGTCCTTCCTTGCATAAACATTTGCACACATGTTTTGTAGTCCGGTAGGAATGTTTTAGGAACGATTTTAACGGGGTGGGGTTCAATATTTCGAGAAATACAGGCAATTAAAATTTGTGAAAATAGGGAAAAGCTTGGGTGTCGATTATTTTCGGGGTGGGGGCGAATTGTACCCTAAAACTCCATTGCAACCACATCTCGACTGAACGCTCTGGGAAGATGTCATATACTCTCCGCTACCGATCTCTATTGAACACTCTGAGAAGATGTCATATATTCTCCGAAATATATTGGTAGCATGTCATAATCCTGACAACGCTGACCCAGTTATCGTATTTCTTGGTAACAGTGAAATCCAGGGCATTTTTGACTGCGAAGTTTCTCCGTCAAATGTCCTGGGCCCACTTCAACAAAGCGATTTTAGCGCTAAGATATGGAGAAATTTCGATCTTAAGGACTTACGATCAATTTAGCGCTAAAATCGCTTTGTGGAAGTGGGCCCTGGAGTCACTCCTATTCACTCCTATTTGTGAGTATGGAAAGTTCAAATATGTATGCTTTGTGAGTACTGAAAGTTCAAATATGCTAAAATAAAGACATCCAATAAAACGTGACATAACTACGCGAGAGGAATTAGCAAGGGAAGTAACTCTTGATAAATAGACACAGCAACATCACAGGAATGACAAATCCTAGTGTTAGGAGCTGTGTGCCACATGATTGGTCAACACGCCCACCTCGAGACGTTCATCGTGAATTAGAGTGATTCCAGGGCGGTTGACGGAGAAAGCTCGTAGTAAAACATGTCCAGGATTTCGAGGATGATTAACAGTGATCAACACAACTGTATTCTTTCGTAAATATCAGTCAGAAAAGTATATCCAAAGCAAGGCTGAAACAGCAACCCATAGATGGACTCTTAATCATTGAGATTTGTACCATACCTCTCCAGTATCCCTGAGATACAGAACATTTCTTGAGGCATTGAAATACACAACTGCATATTTTGGTAATCTTCAATCAGAAGGTCATATTTATGACGTGACTGAGAAATTATTCACGATACCCTTTGTGCTCCTGAGATAGTCTTCTTCCCTAATGTATAGCCTCTGAATAAAAACTTGTGCTCTGTTCCACTGATACGCGTAATTAAATTAAATTACATGTACAAACAAAATTCAGTAAATTAAGACGATGTGCAAAATAAGCAAAAAAGTAGAAATAACTGGAATTGTAAAAGCCATCACTACAATCGTTATTATATTATTCCCCAAAGGCGCTGCGTCGGTTCATGCCGAAGATTGGCTCTGTAGAACGCGTTTGAGTTGGAACTGTATCCTAAGTATAACATCTATATAATACGACCCCTGTGGTTCAGTGACATGCCCTGCCCCCCGGAGGTCTGTAAGCAATGAGCAAGAAATGACTTTCCGGGACATATTAGAGTAAGGAGAAAAGCAGAGTTCCTCTGTTATCATTGTTGCCAAGACGGACTTTTCTTCTCTGTTATTGCAGCGAAGACAAACAGCACTGGGAAAAAGAGATCTTTAAAATTATATTACCTTGTGGGCGTGTTGTTGATTTTTGAGCCCAATGGTCTACATTGAAAGCGGTTCTACAGCATTGTGAACCGACAGAGAAACGTCTAGGTTGGTCGTATCTGAAACATGTGCTCTCAATCTCTAATTCTGTCTATGTTAGACAAAGTTGCAGTCAGTTATGATGGGTTTTGAATGGGGTACAAAAAATATGATGTAAATGTTCTATAGGGAGAAAAGAATATGAATGAAGATATTAGTTTCCGGACTGTGTTAAACCTCCATTGTGCTTACTTTTAGGTTCAGAAATTTTCTGTTAATATGATTTCAACATGATTGCATAGAGGAAAAAGAACAGGTTGCGTTGCAGTTTTCCTGCCTAAATGGATGAACCATGGTCTTGTCAAGACAGTGAGTCAACACAAAGGAAATTGAACTTCATCTGTTTCTATAATACTACTCTATGCTTGGCCTGCTTTAAACACAGCTAGAAGAGTACTTTATTCCTAGAGGAAAAAACGTTTCCTGCTTTTTTCTCTCTCAAGAACAAGGTAACAAGAAAATAATGTTGAACAGCTTTAATGGTATTCAGAAAAATACGATGACCCACATATTAATCATTAATATAATAAACGTAGGATTTTTTTAAAAGTATTTATTTTCCAAACGACAAGAGGCTTCACGCGTTTGTTAGCAGTTAGAGTATAATTATAATAGAGTAAAATAGAGTATAATTATAATAGAGTAAAATAGAGTATAATTTCGTTTAGCTGCTAGACGTTACTTCATATAATGCTTCCTAATTTTGCTCTTGATGATGTTTCATTGATACGTAAGCCATATTTAAAATTGACGATTAAAAACATATTTCGGGCTTAGAAACTTATATAAAAAGTAAAATTGCGAGTATTCCGAGTTTGATATATGCAAAGTTATAAGCACGCAAATGAATGAATAAAATATACGCCTTATATCTTGTGGTGCATTACAAACACAACATTTACAGTAGAAACAAAAAAAAACAGTTTAAGAGTCAAAATACTAATATATTCATCATATTTCGAACATCCTTGAAAACTATAAATTGTCAAGACACGGAAATCGACTCATGGATCGTCGACTACATAAAATTGTACATTCCATGTTACTAAGATGTAGCGGATTTGTTCGGCGATAAGGACGTCAGATCTCTGTTGAGCTCATGCATGCAGAAAGTACAAAAATGATTAATGGCTAAAACAGACAGAGAACTGAAAAGAAACAACGTGTTTGAATGACCAGAAGACTTGCTGCTGAAAATAAATGTCTTCGGATGATACGAAACATTTACCCCAAGTATTTATCCTTGTCAAAGATGAGATAAAGTGGATAGAAAATATGGGGGCTATTTTCATCTGACCTCGGTACACATTCTGCACCAAAAAGATGACCTTTTATGCGGCTGAGCACGAAAACAAGACTGAAATGGAGAACGTGCGAGAAATTATTATCATGGGGGGGGGGGGGGGGGGGGGGATTAGCTCAAACGATGGGCGACACCATTGTAAACTATCTTGCTATGACATTTTGTAAACTGCAGTGGAAATAAACATTGCTTTTGGAGTTAGTTTTTGCTAACTAAAGACACTGGTCCCATTCTTATCTCTCATTGCCAAAGCTCGATAACGCCCAGCCGTACTCCTGGTTTATCGCGCAAGCCCTAATGTGCTGTCAAAAACTGATGTAATTCGGAGTGAAAGTGCCCGTTTGTTATCGGCTCATTTCCAAAAAGACGTACAAGTTTAGATATTTAGCCAACAAATCAGGAAAACAGAGTCAGATGACAATTTTTGCCAGGAGGCCACAATGTGATCTTTGTTTTCATGATGGGATGGGAAGTGAACTCGGCCACGTCCCTCGTGATAAAGGTCATGGGTCACGTGTCTTAACCACGTGACGAAATCCTGCATGCATGTTAAAAACCTAGCCAATACATTTGAAAATAACCTTAGATAAGATACATACCAGCTTTAATATCAGATGCAGATGTTTTGTGACTTTACGTGTTTAGACGGAGAGGAATATTTTTTGGATACGTCATCCACCCACGTAATTTATAAGCGCTGTTGAATAAAGTCAGTGTTTGGATGCCAAGATATATTTTGAAAATTCTAGGTAGTTTTCTTTTGCATCACGTCATGTGATTACTGTTTCTACATCCTGGCCGATCGGTTTTCGTTAGTTTCATTTCTAAATGTGTTCAGTTTATGACGAGCGGTGCCAGTAGTTTACTATACATGCCGGAACAGAGGCTAAACGCGTTCAACAAAGGCTGTGTTCATGAACAGGGGTAAGATTCTTCATTTTGATGATGACATAGACTGCTTAAATGGTGGTGGTGAAAATCATAGGTGCATAGGCCAAGGAGGGGGGGGGGGGGGGAGTCCGAAGCAGTTGCCCCCTTCGTGTTTCGAGCAAAAATGTCCACTGCAAAAGCAGAGGAGAATTGCTTTTATTTTTACTTTTCGCTTTTACTAGGGGCTAATTTGGCCCCTAAACTCTGTCGGATAACTGTCCCCACCCCAAGTCCGAATAATGCACCTATGGTGAAAACATCTGAACTTATTAAGAGCATAATTATGAAGCAATGATCGTTGGAGTAAAAATATAAAATAAATAGATACATTTTCGAGAGCCAAACGGTAAGAGTCGGTGAATTAGCGCAAAATCCCAAGCATTGAAAACACTGGACAAAAGAATTAAAAATGATAAAATGATTCTCACCTTCGATTGACCTAGCCGAGTAACTGAATGAAATCCTATACAACGGACCTTAAATGTTTGGGAGGAGAATAAATTTGTGAATGAACAAATGTGCGTGTGTAACATTAAATAGATGTATGAAAGTGACTAAAGTACACAAACATTAAACCACGCTCCGTCAATTACGACAGACAAAACAGACACAATCCCGCTATTATTTGGTCTACGGCTACACCAACAACACTGTTTTCACGTGCAGGCACGGCCAACACGTGGCACATAGACTCAACGGATTGTCGTGGATGGAACTATTACAGCCAAAACGTGTTGTCTGTCTGTCTATCCTGCAGAATGTATGTATGGAATAAACAGCACACATGTTTCCATACGGGTTATTTACATTTTAAAAATGTCTTATAATGAAGCTCCGGTGATGTAACATTCTAGAAAGAAACAACAGCAAATAGATTTTTTTCCCAATTCAATACCACTTTTGCCAGCGGCATATAATTACTATCATTGCCAGCCTGTGTTAATAACACTGTGCTATAGTCAATCAGATAGCGGCGATTTTATCGCTTCCAGTGACGAGAGTGGCAAGTGTCTTCGGTTTCAATTGTCTCACTGCATAACAAGCGCTATTAGCGGGTAGTGCCTGTTTGCATAGCCTGTTCGTACGTTGCGAGGTTTATCACTGTAAACCTGTCATCTAGACGTCAAAACGGTTATTACAACATTTATATTACCTGGTATTGTCGGTAATAATGTCTTCTTTTGTTCCGCATGTGTAGTTTTCCATCCCCTAGTGTATCATTACACAAATAGTCTGTTACTTTTGTCAGTAATGTATTAAAATATTGTGTTAATTTCGATCGTAGAGATAGAAAACGGAAGTGGATGTAGACAAATTTATTAAAGTTTATTTTTTTTTTTATTATTATGTAATTTTAGAAATAATGAAAATTGTCGCATTGACTATAATATTATACACTTGAATTCACGTACTTGTGGTATAAGCGGTAATTATGAAAACAGTTTTGAAAAAGAGAACGAAAATCGTGTACTGTTTCGTGTAGACTTGTGAATTAATGAGTGAATGTAATCAATGCGCGCGTGTGTGTACGTGTGTGAGAATGTGTGTGTGTGTACGTCCAACCACTGGATGACCATCGAATCAACGATATCTTTGCAAATTCATGGAAACTTAAATTGTGCACAAATGGATTCGAACTTTGAACATATATAAATTAATCCTTTCATCATTACGAATATTTCTGATGGCAATCTCCGATCTATAATATGATTGCGCGCAATGAATTTACAATACCGTCTGGATCAACACATATGTAAACAATTTATACGTGTAAAGTTGATGTCTGTTATATCGACGAGCTACACTTCATCCGTGTACACATCGACAAAATGTGTAGGTATTTTGCAGATATTATCATTCAAGGATGGGTATAAAAATGTGTTTATTTTATGGAAATATTTGTAGGTGACGTAGCGACTGGCAAGATCCACAGAGATAGAAGAAGAGAAGGACAAATGATGCTTCGTTGACTCTGGATTTTATTTCAGGTCTGACTAATCCCAGAACAACTCTAAAGAAGAAGCTGGTTGAAAAAGCATATTCGTATGAGGCCTGGCCCGAAAGGGGTGTGGGGGGGGGGGGTACTAAGTAGAAAAAAATACAAAAATACAATATAATACTTATTATTTATTTTCGTTTGTGAAATAGGTATACATTCGGTATTCGTATTATCTGTTATTATTTTCGATCGTCTTTGTTTGTTTGTCGTCACAGTTTACTGGAAGTACGTCCACAATCGTCATCATACAGCCCCGCACAATGAACATTTGTAAATATATGTACTATAGATAGTGAACATTTGTAAATATATGTACTATAGAAAGTGAACATTTGTAAATATATGTACTAAAGATAGTGAACATTTGTAAATATATGTATTATGCATAATGAACATTTGTAAAAATATGTACTATAAATAGTGAACATTTGTAAATATATGAACTATAGATAGTAAACATTTGTAAATATATGTACTATAGATAGTGAACATTTGTAAATATATGTACTATGGATAGTGAACATTTGTAAATATATGTACTATAGATAGTGAACATTTGTAAATATATGTACTATAGATAGTGAACATTTGTAAATACATGTATGTGTACTATAGATAGTGAACAAATGTAAATATATGTACTACAGATAGATAGGACCCAAACATTAATATATTTACTATTGAAACGTTGTATACAATAACATCGATAGTGATTGGTCGCTGTTTTCAGCTTTCTAGAGTAATTTGTGGCGATCTTTTCAGTGTAACGACGAGTCCAGTGTGGCAACGAGTTGGGTCTAATCCCTCTGCACTCCCATCCCTACCCCGATCCTCCAGGTTTCGGGACGAAACGCTTATGATACGGGCACAAGTAGGGTGGAAATCGGCAAGTTTCTGGATTACGGTTATGCTAGGGCTAATGGGTTAAGAGATAACATTCGAGCATTTTGTAATTTTTTCGCCGCCCCTCCGTCCAAAGCCCGACGATACCCGTACCCCTATGGTTAAACTCACCCGGGAATAAATCAGATAGTCATATTTTATTAAGAAAGTCTGACCCTCTTTGTCATGTAACATAATTATTCATACTTTCGTCAAATCTCTTTCTATTTATGAGAAACATTACAGGGCTAAATCCATTTTAAGTAGAAGGCTTGTCTTCCTGAAGTACAACAGTTTTATTAAAGAACCACCCTAGGGTTGCGTGTTGCTTTAATACTCATAGGAAGTAGTTAATCTTGCTGCGGTGTAGAGTTCCTATTAGATCCCCTGCTGCGTCGACATCAACATTACCTCCACGACAATACACTAACGTGGCTCCACCTGTCGGCGGACGTTTCCAACTGGGCGGGAAATATGTTCCTCGGTCGCCTACTTCATAAAATCCTCTTTCTGTTAATCGAGCCAGCGCGTGATAAAATCGAGTTCATCATAAAAAACAATCGGTTTCTGTCGCAAATCACAGGTAAGGTGAGTTCACCATCACCTGGTCGCGAGTTCCCGGAGGAACTCGCTACCGCCCATTCGGAACACGTCGGGCGTGGAACAACAGCGACAATATTTCTAAGTGTTCTTCTGCCGTTATTGGACACGGCACTGAACCGGTATTTCACGAGCACGAATACAAACGGCAGTACCCGTTTCCAACACCACACATGCGCAATTACCGTTTTATATGTTGTATAGTTGCCGGCAGTGATATTGTCGTTCCAAATGTAGGCGTCAAAGTGAAACCATTGCTTATAAAAACATATTTGAGACAGCTGAAGTGATAAACTGATCTTTTTAATATTGAAAAATTAAATATGCATAATTTGAGAGAAATATGATGTGATGCGAATGGATGACTGCAGGTGGGTAATATATCGTGTTTTTAACACCAACATGCGTAAAATTGCTTTCTGAATTAAAATATGTTTTTTTAAAACTAACACAACCGTCGACGTCGATTATTCGTCAATATAATATAATATAATATAATATAATATAATACAATGACGTTCAAAATAAACGATAGAGAAAAGACAGTAATTCAGTAATAAGACTATCAACCCAAATTACAATCAAATAATATAATAAATAATATACATGCATACTGCATTAAGATACATTTTAAACGATAGAGAGACATATACTGACGTCCAAAAGAAAGTATACCAAAGGATTTCAATGATTCTCCCTTACGTCTTTATGCCATAGTTGATCAAAAGAATGTTTAGATTTCGGTGAGTGTAATTTGATTGACATCATCTCATTGATAAACCTTCTAAGTCTTGAAGGGATATCTCTTGTATATCCAACGTATTTGTGAATTTATTCAGTAGTCTCTCAAAATTTTGGTATACTTTCTTTTGGACGTCAGTATACATGTGACACATGTGATACATACAACTGTTACTTCAGGCGTGTCCCCTAGACTCCTTAAATTTAGATGCGTGCTCCCAAACGCTAAAATAGGTCCAGTGATCTCTGTATTAAATAAATAACATAAACTGTAAATCATAGATTGTAAAAATTAAATAAGGTCGCATTCACTTAGTCGCGGCAGATGCAGACATATGTGTTTTCAGTTTTAAAAAGCTAGCCTCATTCCGAACCTTTCTCTGAGGGTTTACCGAAGAATGTTCCGTCGATTTTCGATTGGTTTTCGAATATGAGCCGAATGCATTTAATTGCAAGTGTAACGTTTCTGAAGGTTTACGAATATTTTCAAGATTCTGTCGGAAAGGTGAATGTTTTTTTGTTTTTGTCTTTTTTTGTCATTTCTGACAGGGGTGTCAGAAAATAGAAACGACCATTCAAGAGTTGATCAAAATATTATATGGGAGCCCCCTGGAACCACCGTGACGATATAGTTGAAAGAATTGACTGAAAGTCAATTTAAAATAAAATAAACAAACAAACACGTTATATTTAAGCACCGCTGGTGACATAAAACATTGAGTTGACCACGTATATACTTTAGGATGTCATACCACCTATATTTTTAGGGGTTTATTCACTGGTTGTAAAATGCAGACTGGTCTTTGTACGCGTGTCCTGCTGATTAATTAGCGAGTGTTTAGTTTACCACACCTTCAAGGACCGGTGTACTGTTGGAGTAAAGTGTGAAGAATGAAAGCTGAAGTAAACTACCGCACCCCACCTTATGATGTCACTAAGAAAGAGCAAGAAAAGTGGTGAGCCCAACTCACATGAACTGACGATCAAAGGAGGGTATGCCTATTTATTTTTGGGAATGGTATAAAAGGTAAAACCCCAAAGTGTTGCAAACATTTTACTTCGAAAATCTAAGCATTCGACACAATGATATACACAATAATCACCATCAAACATTAACAGGGTCGTTCTCAAACAATATTAGGGGTAAATTGTTTCTGTTCACATAGATATGCAAATGATGCAAAAGGCACATCTACACCTTCTACAGATCACAAATGGTTAAAGTTTCATAAGATTCCGACAATTAGTGATCAAGTGCTATGAGTGGAACAAAATGTGCTGGACGAACGGACGGACGTTCAATCGACAGTGCATGCCGACCTCTATCAAATATAAATTAGTTTATTTTCGCCCCGTCTAAAATAAACTCAGTTCGTTAGCGGTATGCAGTCGCTTGTTGCTTTCACTACTTACCTCCTTTGTCTCTTCGTCCTTGAACTTCCCTTAAGTGTTTGTCTTGCAGCGATATCGCACGTAAAATATTTCAAGTAAAATATTTCAAGTAAAACATTTCCGATCTTTGTCAATTCGTCGTGAATAGGAGTGAGTCCAGGGTATTTGAAGGATGGGGGCAGGAGTTAAATTAGTTTATTTTCGCCTTGTCTAAAATAAACTCAGTTATTTAGCGGTATGCAGTTGCTTGTTGCTTTCACTGCTAACCTCCCTTGTCTCTTCGTCCTTGAACTTCCTTTCAGTGTTTGACTCGCAGCGATATCAGACGTAAAATATTTCACACGTTAAATATTGTCAATTTGTGGAGTTATATAGGCCTATATGTATAATGCCTAATCGAGGCCCCACGAGAGATAAGAAGCGGGACAGCGAGCAAGATAAACAAACTAAAAAGAGGGCGAAGTCAAGCAGTTCTCAAGTGGTGGCCAATATTAACCCGCTCCCGCATGGTCAATATGGCGCTGGGCCGAGCACGAGGAATGCTGCACAGCAAGCTGCCGTTCTGACAGGTAATTCCCTTTCAATTTATAGTCAGGATAATAATAATAATAATAATTGTGATGCTTTTATCATCTTATGACTGGACACAAAAATTTAAGTCGCACTTCTCTAAACGTTTAATGGCAAACTCATTTTTGTTGACCATGCCGTCTACATGCTGGGCGGAAGTGTAAGCACGTCATAAGTGTATGACGTCATAATGGGTGTGACGTTATTTATCATTATTCATGAGGCTTCGCTACACTACATTAATAATAATCACATCAATCGATAATTTTCTTTTCGTAAACAAACCGTTTTAACGCATGGTATGCATTATCCCCCTGTAGATTTTTCAGGTCTCGGTGGGCTCAGTAGTTTCCAACAAGATGCAGCTCAAATAGAAATACCTAATGATCCGCCAATTAACATGGGTGGAATTATGACAACTCTGCATAGCACACAACCCTCAAATGGCTTTGTTAATAACCAAGCATCAATACAAGAAGTTCAAGCCCACCAAAGTCAACAATGGCCTGTACATATGCAGGGGCAACAAATGCCATCCCAAGTGCCTCTTCAAGGCATACCCCAACTGCAACTTCAGGAACCAGAGCCTCTTTGGTGCACTGATGATGACCTGGCTGACTTTGTTTCCCAGAGCACAAAGGAAAAGATTTACAAGCAGGAATATATCGATTTTGGCACAATTCTCAAAGCAATGCAACCACCCAGACAGCATTCATCATCCCTTGGGGTCATGTCGGTCAACACATCCGGGGGAATCGAACTAATTAAGCAGAGCACACTTTCCATAAACAACATTGATGACTGGACAACATGTTTCTCAGTATATATGAGCGTGTACCTGGAGAAATTCCCAAACCGGGCTCAAGAGCTTCTGAAATATATGTTCATAATACGTTGGGCGGCAAAGAACCATCCAGGCTATGGGTGGCGTACCTACGACATGCTTTTCCGGCAAAGACACGCTCGTCGGCCAAATAATTCCTGGGGCAAGATTCAAGCTGATTATTGGTTGATGCATATGAACGCACCGTCAACTTCTCAGCAATACAGTCAAAGAAATACCCCAGAATCTACCAACCCCTTCAGCACCACATGGGGTAACAATAGAAAGGGTCAGTCTTCGCCATGCTTTGACTTCAACTTGAGGAATTGTCGCAGATTCCCTTGCAAATACACACATTGCTGCTTTTATTGCCGAGGTCAGCATCCTGGATCAGAGTGTTCCTTTCGTGACAGATTCAAGAGGGACAGTACCATGCAAACAGCTTTTGCCAAGGCTCCCAAGTAAAGGTTTCTCTCCCATAGATGTATCAGCATTTTTGGCAAAGTATCACACTAAGGAAGAGGTTTTATTTGTTAATAAATGGTTTCAAAAATGGTTTTAGACTTCAGTACAAGGGCCCAATCCTGCCTTATGAAGCCACCAATTTGAAATCTGCCAATGTTCATAGGGATTTTGTCTTGGAACGTATTTCTAAAGAGATTAGTGCTGGGCATGTGTTTGGGTCCTTCCCCTCTCCGCCCCTTCCCAGCTTGCGCGTTTCTCCAATCGGTGCAGTTCCAAAGAAAGAACCAGGGCAACTTCGGCTTATTCACCATCTTTCATATCCAGGTGGAGACTCCGTCAACAATTTCATCGATGATGTTGATGCTTCAGTAAAATATTTAACATGGTATGTCAGTTACCTTTCCATTCATGAATATTCAGCTGCTTCAGCTTTGCAACACATCAGTGCGATATCATTATGACATACCATCACAAGCTACATCGCTTGCCTGACCCAACACAAGACTTTGTTCTCCGTCAAATGATCAAAGGTTTCAAGAAGGCCAATAAGCAGGAGGACATGAGTGCGCCAAGTACACTGGATCTGTTACAATTGGTAACTAACTCACTTAAATATACCTTCTACTCCTCTGTTGAAGCTCTGTTGTTTAGTACTATTTTCTCACTTATGTTCCATGCATTCCCACGCATTAGTGAGGCAGTTCCATTGACCGCTAGAGAACAATCTGGACTCCATCTAACGGACATTTACCTTCAAGAAACTCTGCTATCTGTGACTATTCGCATTCCAAAACAGACCAGCTCTCAAAAGGTAAAGTTATCAGGATTAGCCCAACCAGATCCATCTTGTGTCCAGCAAAGTTGATGTCTCAGTACCTGCCTTTGAGACCAAACTCCACCTTATTACACTTATTTGTCCATACCAATGGTAGTCCTGTCACACGATGCCAGTTTCGGGCTATGTTGCAAAAAGCTCTTCAGTTCACTGGTTGCCATTCACCTTGCTTTTCATCAAATTCATTTAGAATTGGAGCGGGGCGTCTCCGCCATCAGCCACCCCCTCAGATACTGGTCATGCATGTTGGCTCAATTGACCTGACAGATATATCAGCGGAAAAGTTTCGTTTAATCATAAGGGAAGACCTCACAATTGAAAAGAAGCATCGCTGTGTCAACCGTTGTGCCAAGGGCATTCTCTCACGGGTTGGAGGACATGTTTAACATCATGACATTTCTCGATCAGTAGCAGGTTTCTACAGACAGGATGGGGTTCACTTGACCGATATTGGGAACGACCTGTTTAATGTTGAAATCCAAAATGATCTTGAAGCCAAGTTGACTAAAATACAATTTGTACATTAGAGACCATGTCTCACACCAGCATCCACCTGCTCAGCTTTTAATATAAGTTCCTAAATATCAGGTCATACAACATAGCTAAAGAATAACTTGTATAAAGGCATTTGGGGGGGGGGGGTCGGCCTTGTATGGACAAGACCGTGTGGCCAGAGTCTGGGGACCAAATGCCCATTACTGCTTGCTTATAAAGCAAAATATATTTGCTGCTTAGGGCAAGGGTGATTATTGTTGTGATTCCCCGCGATAATCTACTCTGCCCCGGGTGCAGGTTATGGATCCCCTCCTGTACCCTGTTAAGCTTAGCTTAACTTTACTTCTGCTTACTATCTGCTTAGCTTAAAAACACAGGTACTAATGAGTACATGTGCTAAAATGCTTATCGGTGCATTATGAGTACAACCCTTTTGCACCTTGGCTTGGCGGCTTACCCTTAGGGTTGGTATGCCCATCATTTGTCTTATATATTTGGTCCCCGGGCTCTCCAAACCATATCACTTATTTCCTGAATAAAGACTGCGCCCTATTTTCCCCACAATAACTCTGTTTGTCATTTGTTCATTACTTGCTGCGAGTCTAATAATTGGGGTATAACGGCTAAAGTAGGTTACAACTAGCGATCTGACTATCTAAGAGCGGCTTTGCAAGACCATATATAACAAAACTGATTAAAATAGATAAACTCCTATTTGTTGTTAATGTCTATAGAACGCCTTGTGTGATACATTGAGACACATATCAAAACACCTCCACTGTTAATGCAGACTTAGAACTCACATGTATGGCAACTGAATTTGAGTATTTATTTGTACGTTACTTTTATAAAAATCCCTCTAAATGCAAAATAAAGTCTTTGATTAACATTGCTACTGAACGATGTAATAGGCTTGTAATAAGTGTTTTGATTCATGCCGACATCAATACAGTACATCAAGGTACATATTGTATCACATGAAGTAAACATGTATATGATCGCACAACCCATAAACATTGATGTAATGATCAAAACTTCAATTGGTCACAGTGTGTCCCATAGCCATAAAAACAGTTTCAATGGAGACACCTTCAAATCTAAACCACAGACAACAGCGCTGGGAATCGGTTGTTAAATAAAACACAAGGTGTCCCACTATACTCCACCCTCCTATATATACGCCAGCTGCAGGGGACCACATAAGCGTTATGTTTGTCAAAATGGAAAATAAACTAATGGAAAATAAACTAATGTAACTCTTAAAATAGCTGGACATTCGCGATGCACCATAAGGTGACTGTTACGCCCAAATTATCACTTTCAACTTCTGATAACTTGAGCTTATTGTATTGATAACATTCAACTCATATCGCACGTTCTCCAGTCTCACCAATGTAA